>MNCI01038110.1:129108-203174 GCA_015680685.1 Gnetum montanum | reverse complement strand
CTCAAGAAAATGCTCGATGGCAACAAAAGGCGGTGGCACGAACAGATCCTCTATGTGCTATGGGCATATCGTACTGCGTGTAGGACAGCTACGGGTAGTACGCCCTATAGCTTGCTGTACGGGTCTGAAGCAGTGCTGCCTCTCAAGTTGCAAATCCCTTCTTTGAGAATGGTCCTCTCCGTGGTTATAAATGAGGCTCAACACACCGAGTCTCAAATCGTAGATCTGGATTCAGTGGAAGAGAAGCGGATATAGGCTCTTGACACGATTAAAAAATACCAGGACAAATAACGCCAGAAACATCGCCACAACCTTCAACAACACCCGATCAAGAAAGGAGATCTTGTTCTCAAGGCTGTGCGTGAACCAGTAGGCAAATTCTCTGCAAACTGGGAAGGCCCTTTCTTGGTGATCGACGTGTACAGTAACGGAGCGTTCAAATTAGCAGACGTCAACGACAACGAATTAGAAAACCCTGTAAATCATGTATACTTGAAGCGGTCTTTCATCTAGCAGCATCTACAGTGTCGACAGCAGGTATGGCAGTACTCATCCGCTACGACGTAAAACTGGCACCAAACGTCCGCTACGACGTTAAACTGGCACTGATTGTCCGCTACGATGCAAAACTGGCACCAAACGTCTGCTACGACGTTAAACTGGCACTGACCGTCCACTATGACGTAAAACTGGCATGCCTTGCATGTGTCCGCCACGACGCTAAACTGGCAAGTTGTAACCATCCGCTACGACGTAAAACTGGCAGTGTTGTACAGGTCCGCCAAGACAAAAAACTGGCACCGTTTACACGCGTCTGCCACGACGCTAAACTGGCGCAGGTACGTAGCCGTCTGCTGAGACATAAAACTAGCACAGATCTATCCCTGGGCCATGACGCGAAACTAGCATCCACAGTATGGTCTGCTGAGACCATAAATCAGACATACCACCGTCCGCTACGACGTAAAACTAGCACTTCTCGGTTTGCCTGGACTTTAAACTGGGACCATGGTCTGCTGGGACTTAAAACCAGTAACGGAAGTCTACCAGGACTTACAACTGGGACTTACAGGCCACCACCATATAAATCAAGTGAGTGTGATCATCTCTATACAGCTGCATAGCCAACGGGGTGGGATGCTGAGACAGTCCCAGTGTCGCCACCCTATCGGCATCCTACTGATTCCTCGGATGAGCTAAGAGGCATCTTACTAATCCCTCGGAGATGCCGCTGCCGCGCCCTCCATAGTGGTAGTACCTCTGAGAGTTTAGCCTTGCTTGTCGGAGCCTCGACGAAATCCTCATCGGCAACGGCCTCGGGAATCTCCACCAATCATCGCTATCGGACGCCGGCTTCGCAGATTCATCTAGCCAGTTCCTCATGCAGCCAGTTAGCTGCACTGTGTCTGATGCCTTTTGGCGAAGATATGCAGAGCCAATGGTCAGGATTGGTGGCTCCGCCCGCATGCTTCGGCACCTTCTTTATAGCCCATTCGCTCTATCTCACATCAAACGGCATTTGTTTCAAGAACCTCGCCCCTGGTTCATGAGCAATCATGTCCTCTGTTTCATTTTGTGGTTGCAGGTTACTTGCCTTGGAGGATGTCGTTCCAAAGGTGCGTCCATATGAGCGATGAAGTACAACAGCATGTTGAAATGGCTGCTCAGGTTTGCCTGACCACTTAGCTCTGCACGCCTATACCTCGCACAATCCTACACTTAACTCTTGTTTCCTTCATCCCCACCACCCGGTTCCTGTACGCAAAACCTAGATACGCAAGTATTCATTTTCCACACTCACGCTAGTAGAGACATCGCAGAAAGTGATGCGCAATGCTCCTTTTGCACGTATTCCTTCTATAATCGGTGATAGAGAAACCTCAGGTTGACGTGCTACGCTCGTCTGAAAGCATTCTTGTTGACATCAGTGTGCGTACGTTTCTGTGCATCCGAGCGTATTTCATACCCCTACCATCATAATTCATTTTGCATCTTCCCCGAACCTATTTCCAGCCATATCCTTCTATCTCCCATTTCCTCTAGTTTTGCTCTTCCATGATGACAGGGAAATCCTTGAGTAGCCATGGATGGACGTTGTTCTTGCTTCTACCGATCCGGTGTTTCGTATTCTTTGTCGACGTCTTTCGGGTAAGCCCTCCAACCGTCCACAAAGAGGGGCCATTGAAACACCGTTAAAAAAATTGCGAGTCAGCCTCAGGCAAAGATTCGCAATTCAGGCAAGGGCGCATCTCAGCATTCCAGAGGGGGAAATAAGACAGAGCAACGTCAAGAGGTGCGTAGCATCAAGTCCGCAACTTCTTGTGCAGATTCCTAATCTTTCTATGCTCTTGCTGTTTACGCTATATCACGTGACATAACGTAATGACGCTCAGTGTGATGGTGTTTCGACATAGTCCGGCATCAGAAGGATAGTTGCTTCAGCATAGGGAGAAGCTTAAGCAGCGTGATATGCGATCTCTTGTGTATTTTGCTAAGTCTTTTGTTCAAAGACAAGTTTACGCTCTATCACGCACGGCAGCGTAATGAGCGTAATAAGCTCCAAAATAGTCGAAGGCAGAGTCCAGAGAAGCACAACAGTTCGGAACTTTTTCTCGCGGTGCATGAATAACTTGTCTTTATGCTCATTACGCGGCGGAACGTATCATTGCGTATTTATCATTAAGTTAGTCGTTGTTTACGCTTCATTACGCGCAGTTGCGTAATGAGCGTAAATTAGACATTGTTTACGCTTCATTACGCGCAGTTGCATAATGAGCGTAAATTAGACATTGTTTACGCTTAAATACGCACAGCTGTGTGGTGAGCGTAAATTAGACATTGTCTACGCTTTGTTACGCGCAGCTGCGTAGTGAGCATAAAACAATTTTGAGCATGTTGTTTTTATACCGGATTACGCTCATACACGCAACACAACGCGAATGAGTGTAATACAGCCTGAAAGCAATTGAAACACGCTCAACATGTACCTGCTCTTCACACACACAACACACAAACGAGCATGTTGTGCGTAGTCACAGTCTGACTTAAAATGATCAAGTCAACAGAACCTGAAATAGCCGGGACCCACGTCATCAGGGTTGTGCCTTTTCCACGGAGCGTCGCGGCCTATAAATACCTCAGTAGACAAAGATACTAGGGTTGGAAAATCAGAGAAGCAGAGGCATTTTCTGAGCACCAGAGCATCTTATCCCTTCTGTTGGCAAATCAAAAGGGCAAGAGCATTTTCTGAGCAAGGAAGCACTTATTGCCTTGAGCAGAGAAACAAAGAGCAACCTTTTGAAAACTGCCGACAACACCATCCTTCAGCAAGAACAGAGCATAGTGCACTTGAGTCCTAGCAACAAGAGAGAGCATTCCATTAGCGGTCGCTGCCCTGTGCAGAATCTGCTCGAAGCAAAGAAGTAGAACATGGATTGGGGATTGTCTCGCCCAGTTTGCAGACTCTATCGGTCAGAAACAATTGATCGGCAGACCTCAGAGCTTGACCATCCTTGCATCCCAGCTTTGGCCTACGAGGTACATCGGACTTCTGTCTGAATAGTTTCCTTGTTGTTTTGCACTCATTTTACATCAAGTTATCGAGGGCTTCTCCCATTGTAACGTAACATACATTTTTTCAAAAATCGAAACATAGATCTTTGAAAATCACGTGTTTCTCTCTTGATTAGCATCTCTCCCGTGTGTTTGGCGTTATCAGCATAGCGATCCGTCCATGTCGTTTTCCTCCCGTTTCACGATCCTTCGAATCAAATCGTAGCACGCAAGGATCCGTAATCTTCATTGTTTTACTGACCCGTAAGTCCCTGTCTGATCGACAAGACCGTTCAAGGGGCCACGGATTCGCTTTTTCCAGCATAGCCCTCGTGCGGATCCGTAGTTAAAACTGTGTACACAGAATCTCGGTCGGTATTTCCAGCTGCCGACGTTTTCTGTCGTTACACCTATCACGTCTAAGTCCTTCATAGGGCATAGTTTCATTAACACTACCACTGAGCACTTTACCAAGTGGGTGGAAGCTATCCCCCTAAGGAAGACGATGTCTCAGCAAATTTTTCATTTCATCCTAGACAACATCGTAACAAGATTCGGGCTTCCAATGACTATTGTGACCAACAATGGGCCATAGTTCAGCAGTATGAAAACCTGAACCTTCTGCAACAATCTAGGCATTAAGCAATCATTCTCTTCCCCCTATTATCCATAGGCAAAAGAGTAGCTGGAGGATACAAATAAGTCCATCATCAACTTGTTGAAGTGGATGCTTAACAACAGCAAGAGGTAGTGGTACAAGCAAATCCTCTACATTCTATGGGCCTACCGTATGACGTGTAGGACGACGATAAGTAAGACTCCTTGCAGCCTTGTTTATGGATCTGAAGCTATGTTGCCTCTTATGTTGAAGGTACCATCACTCTGAATGATCCTCATGGATGTCGTGAGTGAAGCCCAGAACAATGAGTTGTGGACCATTAACCTCGACTCAATAGAATAGGAGCATGCACAAACACTGAGATGCATCGAACACTATCAAAGAAAGTAGCAGCAAAAGCACCATGCAGACATGCATTGATAGCCAGTGCAGAAGGGAGACCTCTTCCTCAAGGTCATCCGTGAGCATGTCAGCAAATTCTTAGCCAACTGGGAAGGTCCTTACGTGGTCACTAAAGCCTTTGGGAATGGAGCCTTCAAGTTGGCGGACATGGACAGCAATGAGTTCACCAACCTGGTGAATCACTTGTACCTTATGTTGTACTATGTCTGAAGCACAACGGCATCTGCCACCGTTCACTACGCCGATAAACTAGCAATCACACCGAGAAGCATCTGCAATGATGTTAAACTAGCAGCATCTAGTACCATCTGCTATGACAAAAAAATGGCACCGCTCGCCTGCTATGATGTTAAATTGGCATGTACAGTCTGCTGCAACCTGAAACTAGCACAGTGGTCTGCTAGGACTTTAAACCAGCACATGGTCTACCAAGACCTTAAACTAGGTTTGCATCGCATCCCTAGCATGCACCAGCACCAAATACACATCAAACAAGTGGGTGTGATGCCGATGTGTGGGTGGGTCATTGCAGCTCCAAAACAAAATTCAAGATAGAATGGGAATGTGGTCTAGAACATATGTGATGTTGCCACCCTTGGCATCATGCTGATCCTTTGGAGATTTTGTATGACATCACACTGACCCTTCAGACCTACCGTTGCCATGGCCCATCGCCCTGATGTTAGCTCCTTGGCTAATTCCCGCAGCTGGAGCTCTAGCAGTATTGTCTCCCAACCACAATATTTTTATCCTCTAGCTCCCTGCCAACGCGTCAGCTCACTTGACATTTAGCTATGTGGTAGCTGATCCCATAGCTAAACTGAGAATGCATACCTTTGGCAGGGATTCCAGAGCATCCACACTCATAGCAACTGTCAGTGACTTCGAGGCCAGCTCCTCCACGTGAGTGCCACCAATGCCACTAATGGCCTTTCTTCTTTGGACACTATGCACCAGCACGGGTGTCCAAGAGCTTCAACAACATCTATGGCTAGCAAGACCTTTGCCCTTGCCGGCCGAGGGTATGTCTTCCTATAGTAGCAAATGCTACCTCATCATGAAGTGAGTGCCTTGACTAGCTCAACTACTTCAGAGTGCAAATTCCATGATGTGTATAACACAACTCGTCATATGGAAAGAATTTGTAGGTAGGTCAAGACCCCTTTGCAAATGTAACACAACTTATCATGTGAAGGAAACACTTTTCCTACGAGAGGTTGAAGAACAGCTCTAGCTAAAGATCAAAACGTGAATGAACCCCTCATGAGAACTCTGACAAGGGACTCTACTAAAAATCATCTTTGCTCTCTAACTTAACCTTTTTAAAACCACTGCAACACTCTTAGGTGTAGCCAAGTGACATCTCAGCACTCACCAAGTGACAACCTCAGCATTTTTCCTGCTGCAGTGTTTTATATTCTTTGTCAACGTCTATTGAGCCCGTCCTCCAGACATCGAAAAACTAGGGCCAATGAAACACCCAAAAAATTTGAAGTTATTCTTGCTTCACTAGGCCTTGCAATTTGTGCAACACTATGACAGTTCTTCAGGAGGAGAACGCTCTAAATTTAGGTCAACCAGTTCGGAAAATTTTCTACTTTAGGTGTAAACAGGCTCTATGGATCATCTTGTGTGTCCACCTAAGTAGTTTGCCTAGCTAACAACCTACTCACAAATGGTGCATAGAGTTTACAACAACACTTAGGATATGAAAAATAGTTCGACAAGTTTTCTAAGTCATGAAGTCTACTATGCTATGCTACATCGTGCTATTTAGCGTAGTAAGCTTTAGAAAATAATTGTAGAATGAAGTGCCATGCTATGCTACGCTATGCAGTGTAGCGTAGCATGGAAATAGTTATACAACCAGCTCCATCGCCCAACTTCAAGTCCTTCAAAAATGTCCCTTTCCATTAGGAAGTGATGGACCATGTCTACTACTCTACTACACTAAGCTACATGGTGCAGTGAGGCATAGCAATCCTGTGGAAGAGACAGAAGGTAGCTCAAAGGGCAAAATCAGCAAGTTTTCAAGTCTCGTAACATAGGAAGTAAAGTTTACAAATTGGAAAAGTTTTCATAACTAAGGCCAATCACTATGCGACACTATGCTACGTAGTGTAGCATAGTGTAGAAATCATGAAACACACATGTAGCGGAACACACGACAAGATGCTACCCTACACCGAGCATGCTATGTCACAAAGCATAGAAAAGCATGTGGGTGGTTGTGTGACATCAATGCACTTCACCTAATTGGACCGTTGGCACATGTCTCCAAACGTTGACGGTACAATTACAGCATGGTAGGCTCACAGTTATGGCATAGTAGGCTTGCATTACAACAATCATGTAGGTCTAGTGGTCATACATGGCACGTGTGGTGCTAGCAAGTCAACGTTGGCCTAGGGCACGTGGCATCCAAACTATCCCTTTCACATGCCCTTTATCCCTATAAATACCCTAATGAGCAACACTCAAAGGGTGGGACTATCTCTGGATGTTCTAAAACAAGAGCAGTGCTCAAAGGGTTGGACTATCTCTGGATGTTCTAAAACAAGAATTGTAACATTGAGCATCGAGCATTGTAAGCTTTTTGTTTGAAACTACAAATAGTTAGCATTTTTAGCTAGCATTTTGTTCTGTCTCCCTTTCTACCACCTTGGTAGAATTTTCACATTTTCAGCTCCCAAGTCTGTGCCCAAGCACACAACCATTTTGCTCTACATGTCCTAGTTACTCTTGGGATCTCTGCACTCCTCAACGCTGTGCGATTGACTGTATCCATCTTGCTACAAGCTTGTATCCATCTTTTTGCTAAAACTAGAACAAAAATCCGCTATGACTCTAAATTTTCACAACTTATCTACTATCATGTTAAACTAGCATAGCTCATCCACCATGACACTAAAATAGCACAACTTGTCCTTGGATCATGACACTAAATTGGCATACTATTAATTTTCCATGATAGTAAACTAGCATACAATAGTTTCCTAGGACTTTAAACTAGCACATCCTACTAGGACTTTAAACTAGGCTCATGGTTTGATAGTACCCTAAACTAGTAAAACCATAGTCTATTAGGGCCTTAAACTAGGTTCACACACTTATAGAATCATATCCTACCATCATTTTGTTCATTTTTTGAGCACTTGCCATTGGTGCTAGCTTTGGAGCACTCACAGCATCATTGTCCCTAGTAGTTTTCCTAGCTTCTTGAACACTTGCAACTAGCATAGCCTTTCCAACACTTGTAGCATCATCACACTTGGTATTTTAATTTTTCATCTCATGTTTTGTGTGGTTTTCTTATCTTCTCACAGTTTTGTTTGTAGGAAGAAGCCTTGGAGGTGTTCATCTAGAGGTGCTTCTCATTGCAGTAGCAAGTCACCACATCGCTCCAATGTGCATGATTGGAGTAGCTACATTACTCAAGAGTGCACATCCCCCCTTTATCTTGTTATATCCTATGCACATCCATGTCCTCTCTCCATACCCTCTCATTCATTGCATGGAAAATATTACAACTTCCTCTAGATTCATACATGCCATAAATGAGTGGCACCCTTTTCAGGTTGCACCATAGAACCTAAGGTTGATGTAACATACTTTGTCCCATGGGAAGCCTTTGTTGGTTGGTTAAAGCCCAAGAGAATATAACATAATCCATCATGGATAGGAAAAACCTATCCTACAAACATGACATGGTTGCATCAAAGCAAAGCCCATTAGGTGGGATGCACTCCACTTGATGCCAAACACCTTGGAGGTAACATTCAACAATGTGCAAAACCAAATGTAGGTTTTCCTTGTAGTAAAAAGAAAAAATGCAAAAAGTAAGCAAAAAGATTAAAAAAAAAAGAGAGAATAGGGAAAAGTAGGTTCCCAAGCAAGCATTCTGACTCTCTCATGAGCATTCTGACTCTCTCATGAGCATTCTGACAAAAGGTCAACATTATAGGGTCAAGCCACCTTGGTGCCATGGATATTGTTAATGATGCTGACTTCACATCCTACATCATGACATAATGTTAGCATTCCATCTTCTCTATTTGCATTTCATCTCCCCTATAATATTGCCTACATTGTTTACCCTTAGCATACCACTATACATAGCAATCTTGAGCACGATGTAGCGACATCCGACCATGCATGAAAGAGTGATGTTGGTGCCAAATCTATTGGGGTGTTTTTCAATTCTTTGTCAACATCTCTTGGGCCACTCCTCCAAACATCAATAAAGAGGGGACAATGAAACACCAAAAAAATCAGGCCATAACATTTTAGCAATAGATTTTTCTAAGTGTTAGAATAATGACAGTTTTTGCAAATTTTTCTAAGTCATAGTCAGCTCAACTGAGAGCATAGTAAGATCAAAACTAGATTTTCTATAATTTCAGAATGATGGCACTTGTTGCAAATTTTTCTAATTGTTGAGACTACACTCTCCACTACCTAGAAGCATAGTCAGTGTAGTTAACACACAACCACTAATTTCATATACGTTTTCTAAGTGTTAGAATGATGACACTTGTTGCAAATTTTTTTAACTATTGGAACTATGCTCCAAAGCATAGTGAGCATAGTTAGCATGAAGAACCAATTTTTTACAAATTTTTCTAACTATTGAAACTACACTCTCTGCTACCTAGGAATGTAGTCAAGCGTAGATAGTTTGGAAGAAAAATTTTCTAACTGTTGGGATTACATTATTCATTGTCCAAGAGTGTAATCAAGCATATTTAGCATGGAAGCTTAGTTTTGCAGAATTTTCTAAGTCTCAGGACTACGCTCTTGACTATGTTCTAGAGCATAGTTACTGTAGTCAACTTGGAAGCTTAGTTTTGGCAATTTTTTTCTAATTGTCAAAACTATGCTTGAGAGTAAGCATAGTCGAGCATAGATAGCTTGGAAGCCATGTTTTGTAGGAATTTCTCTAAGTGTTGGGACTACCCTCAACCCCAGTCAAGAGTGTAGTTAGCCTCCCCTCAAGTGTAGTTAGCACTTAGCCACATTTTGCTAGATTTTGTGTAAGTCTGGGACTGTGCTCTCACCTATTCTAGAGTATAGTCAAGTGTAGATAGCAAGAATAGCCTCCAAAGGCCTCCACAAGGTAACACTGGCATCTGCATTAGCTCCAGCACATCTCTAGTAGTAGCATTTATCTTTTTGCACTCCTCCTTTTTGTCGAAATGGTAACTACGCTTTACACCACTCATCATAGTGAAGAGCGTAGTTCCAAAGAATATCTCCAATAGTTGCATTTTTTGGCATTTTTCATAGTTACATTACAGTCCTCTTGGAAGTTGAGCTATGTACTCAGTCTTGTAGCCTCATAAACTCTATCAATGGACAACATAGTCTAACATCATTTTCCATAGTCAATAGCATAGTTAGGGTATAACATAGCCTCAACTACCCCACTGCAATGTGGCACTCGATATGCATTTTGGGCTAAACCTAGCCCTATCAATACCCCTATGCTCCAACATTTTATGGGTTTCCATATTCATTTCACATTTGGCATTTTTAGTTGTTATTGGAATTCTTTAGATGAATGAGACCTAGAGGCATCCACTATTGGTGAGAGGCAAAGTTGCACATAATAGTCCACCGTAGCCTCGTTGCATCCTTGTAGAACACCATAGCCCATGGTACACAATGGTAGCCAACCTGACAAGCATGGACACCATGACAACCACTAGACTTTAGGGCCCAACACCACTGAGACTATGACTATGGTCTCCACTGTGCTTGTTGTACACCACATATCCTCTAAACCCCTCTTGCAGTTAACTATGCTCAACCCCATTTGGGGTGGTGTTCCATTTCTCTCTCTTGAATGTCTTGCATTTTCTTTACATTTTTGGAATTTTCCATGTGTGGTCATGCTATAACTATGTTCAAGTGGTGGTCTCCATAGGTTGGCACACTAGTTTCAACTGAAACCCTTGACTATGCTCACCCCCATTTCATGACTATGCTCTACATTTAGCACTGTGAAACACTACTAGAACAGTTAGCACCATTCCATGTCATTTGCATTCACACTTTGGCTAAACATGCCACCCCCAATTGCATTTAATGCCCTAGTTGCAACCAGTAAGGTTCTTTTCTGACTAACAAAACCATTTAGGGCACTCTGTCTCCATTTCTAGTAGGTCTTCGCATAGAGGTAGGGTTTAAGCTATGTGTCCATTGATCCATTGGTGATTCAAACCACTAATATTTTTAGTCATTATAGGTTTCACATTGGCTAGTGTGAAGCTAATGTGGAACAAGGGGGAAGCACATAAAATCATACAAAACCCCTAAAACTACCAAAATTTAACCTTAACCTCTTAGTATCAACTCCTACAACCTTGGAAAACTACAAGCATGACAAAAAATAGCCAAGATACACAAAAAATAAATCCTTTGGTATCCTCCTAGTTAGTTCCATGCTAGCTAGCATGGAGCCAAATGTGTAAGCCAAAGACCATTGACAAGCCCTTGAAATTAACAAATTTTTATGTTAGGCCTTGACTATTGACTCCTATGACCTTGGAAACCTAAATGAATGACAAAAAATAGATAAAATAAGCCAAAAATTAGTGCTTTGGAGTTCCCCTAGTTGGTTCCATGCTAACCTGCATGGAACAAGTATGGAGCAAAGTGGATAAGCCAAAATCCATTGGAAAACCCTTGAAATTGATAAATTTTGATCTTGGGCCTTAGCTATTAACTACTAAAACCTTGGAAACCTACATGCATGATGAAAAATAGCCAAAATAAGCCAAAAATTAACCCTTTGAGATCCTCCTAGTTGGTTCCATGCTGGCTATCATGGAACCAAGGGGGTAACCTCTAAAACCCCTTATAAGCCTTCAAAATTACCAAATATTCACCCTAGAGGCTTGTTGACACCTTCAAGAGTTACCAAATCTCATGAAACAAGCCTGAAATAACCAAAAATCAACACACCAAAGTCTTCCATGCTGAGCACCTCCTCTTCGATGCTTACTAGTGTGGAGCCAGTGTGGAGATAAGGGGAAGGATAAGAAAACCACTTTGGGACTCTCCAAATTGCTAAGATTTAATCCTAAACCCTAGTTTTGAAATGATGTATGACTTGTAGAGCTTCTAGGGGAGACAAGCTAATGAATATAGTACCTGTATGGATTTGGTTACCTACAAGGGTACTACCACCTTGGTGGTAGCATTCCCCATGATTGTGGTTGGTACCACTATTGGTATTGTTCATAAGGTTGTGGAGGAGTTTCACTTGGGTAGTAAGCTTGTTGTTGCTGGTCAAACTATCTTGGACTACCTTAAGGATAAGGTAATCATTTTGGATCTTTCCTATGTGCTAGATGAGGATTCAATGTGTACACTCTAGACTATTGTAAGTGTGAAACTATAGGGAAACATCCCTTTGGATGTTTGTATTGGAAAATGTCACATTCAGTTTTTTCATCAGAGTCAGACTCCATAACTTCCTCTACTATAGTAGTTGTACCCTTATCTCTTTGGTAGGTTTTTTTAGCTTCTTTTCACCTCCTATGATTAAGATCACTATTTTTTTCTTTAGATTCTTTAGCAATCTTCAAAGTGGTTTGAAATTTTTCTTCTAAATAGTTCCATAATTTGTCAACCTTACCCAAAATATCAAAAATAGAATTTTGAATGGGTAAGGTCTTTCTATTCACCACTTCATCAAGTGGTGATTCCTCCTTATCACAAAATCAGACCTCTTATTTTCGAATGGAGGGGTCCCTATTATACTCTTTAGCACTTTTTATTTTTTGTGGCTCACCTTCTTCTTTTGCTACTTGCTCAATTAGCCTTTGGATTTTATGAGCTCTCATTTCAGACAATCTTCCTTCAGCATACATCCCAAGGGTTCTTCTAGTTTTTTCTCTAAGCCCATCTATGATGTGGTGAAGTTGTTCCCTTTGGGAATAATCATAACTAGGGAATTGGTGCAAGAGTGAATAGTATTAGTCCATGGTACCATCTAAGGGTTCATGTGCTTCCTATTTCTAGCCTTGGATTTGCCTTCTTAGATTAGACAATCTGTAGTATGTCTAATATTTGTTATTAAATAGTTCTAACATGGTACTCCATTTGTAGATAAATTCTAGCTCTAAAGAATGGTACCAAATTTCAACTTCCTTAATGAGTGTCCTTGGGAAAAGCTTGAGTTTTTGCCACTCATTTTCTATGTTCTATAAGGCACTAGGATCTTGAAAAGCTTGTAGATGTGTTTGCAAATCAAAATTGTATCCCTCCTCAAATCTTATGATATTATTCATGTCTAGGAACTTGATCCAACTATCCTTCATATGCCTAGTTGGGATTCTTAGTGCCTCCACAATCTTGAGTATACTTCGAGTTGTTAACATAGGTTCATCATCATTGCTGCATCGATGACACTAATGATGGTTTTGGTCACCCCTTTGATTTTGGTGGCCTTCACGATCATTGTTGTTTTTCTAATCACCTTCATCATGTTTTTTTCAATGGTGGCTTCCATGAGAATCATTAGATGAGGAGGAATTTTTAGAATTAGATGAAGAGGATGAAGAGCAAGGTGGACAACCATGACCACTCTTACATTTATTATGATCACCATCCTTAGATCCCTTGCTATTGTGATGCTTGCTCAAATACCTACCTTGGCTACCACTTTTTTATGAACCTAATTTATGAAAAGTGGATTGCAAGGTTAGGATCACATCCTCACCATTTGTAATAGGGGGCGGAAAATCTTCATGTTGAGAACCTTCAATAGGAGGATCCTTAGTGTCATCTTGATTTAGTAGGAATAAGGGATTGGTGTAATGTTTCTCCTTTGTAGCTTCATGAAGTTTCTCTTGACATTGATCTCATTTGCATTGTGTTTTAGTGAGATAGTAGTTTTAAGTGTCATACCCATCCACAACATATTCTTTGTGGAGATTTGGTATGCCTAACTTCTCAAGGGTTTTGCATAGCATCCTAGGCATAGATCAATTATGGGGTAAGATGATGTTGCCCTCCATATCACGCCATTGTAGCTATTCATCCTGATGTAGGATGAAGGTGAAGTTTGGCACAAATGCATTTGGATGAGTATATACCACCTTGCATTCTTGTGGGATTGGTGGTTTGGTATCTTTGTGCTTGCAAGAAGAAGAAGACATTTTGCAAATAAGAAAAAAATATTAGTGTGCTTTTATAATTCTATGTATAGTGAAAATGATATTGACCTTGAGGTTTGTACAATGATATTAATGGTATTCACTTAAACCTAAATAGCACATGTTCCACAAACAAAGTCCTTAGCAACAACACCAATGATGAATAGTGAGGTACCCCTACACCCAACCATATGAATGACAAAGTGTTCACGTGCAATCTAGTTGAATTCCATGGACTTTATTGTTTATGGTGCACTAGTCCTTTAGAAAGTGAATCTATCCTTAAGGTTAATCATTGTCTTTCCAATTACACTTATGATGTTCATTGGTATGGTTAGGTGTAACTAAGGCATCTGGTTCTTATCATTTTGTGTTTTATGGTTTGGTGCTCAAAAGGTGGATAAAATAAATTTAATTAACTAAACTAAATTAATTAATCAACTAGCATTTAACTATTCCTAACATAAGCATCTAATCCTACTTTTCGTACATGTCCTAAATCCACATATTCACTGCTAGGTAACCAATCACTATGCTACTAGGTGTACCAAGCAATAACATTACTAGGATTACCAAGCAAATATGTGTTACGCTCAAAGCGGTCATACTTATGTGTGTAATCTATTTGGCTTAATTGCTTCATTAATGTAATAACTAGAAAATATTTAATAACTATCAGAAAAAATTTAATAAATAATTGAGAACATTAAATGCATAAATAAAATATCTAATCTATCCACAGTGCTGTAAGGTTTATCAGAAAGCTCATTTTTATTGTTACAATGATTTGATTGATATTATCCAAAGTGCTAATCTACTATTAATTTATCCTACAATCAAATCATATGACAGAATAGTATCGAGAATCATAATCTTATTCTGACAAGATGTATAATGCCCATGAAGAGAAATGACCTAGAAAAGAATCCAAGAATAGAATGAAAGTTGCAACATATAATGTGCTTGCAAGATCCCTAAATAGTGAGAGACAAAATCTACTTTGTTCATCATGGGCCTTGGATTGGCATGAGTATCAATATCCATGCATCCTACCAAAATTGTAAGATTTGGATGCTAATGTTAGTCTTGCCATAAGAATTCTTATACCAATTTGAACCAAACTTGGAAAATATGGTATACAAAGGTGCTTACAAGAAAACAGGTTCTTGTGGAAGTTCTTCATTCAAGCTGTATAGGTTAGCATATTGTTGAAATCACAACATTGATGGTTGCAGGATCTTTTATAAAGAAAACAAGTTTGGATTAATATAAAGATTTGAATAGAGTTTAGAAGATATAATTTTTGAAATCCTAGAACTTCAAATCATTGAAATGAAAGAACAATCAAGATTTTAAAGAAGCCACATAGCCTTGGCATTGATATTAAAAATTTAGTTATCATGAAGATATGTATGTGTCATTAGATGTCTAGATGTTAGATTGTATCAAGTAGACTTGATTAAGAAAAATAGAGGAAATTTTAAAGAATAAGTTATTCCTAAGCCATACCGATCCAGTGTCATTAAGCCTTTATGAAGAATTTAATGCAAAATTTGAAGGTAGTGTTTATTAATTCTTAAAATATGGATGAAACACCATAAAAATTTGCATGTTATAGTTAATCTTCATCAGGTAGCTTTCACCCCCATGAAACCCAAGGCAAAGCATCATTGTAAATGTGAAAATTGTAATCCATAGTGGGAAATTTCACATACTTTATACTTTTTGGGCTAAATAATGCCTCATAAGAGGTCAAAGACTTATTCCCCAAGCAAAAAAAGCTACATAGTGTCTATATTTAGTCTTAGAGAAAGAGGGGGGGGGGGGGGGGGGGGGGGGGGGGGGCGGGTGGCGGTGGGGTAGGGTGACGTTGTCAGAAATGACTTTTGGAATGCTAAAAAGGAAATTTGATGGGTTTTATGAAGGGTATAAATTAGGGGGATAGATCTCACCTACCCCCAGTGTGGAAGGATTGGGGTTTTGGAAACTTTTCCCCTTCAATGTGGAGACCACATGCATAGCCTGGAAACCTTCCCCCTTAGCATGGAAGTTTCCCCCTAGTATGGAATCTTCATCCCTAGCATGGAAATTACATTCCTCAATGTGGAAGCCACAAAAGACAAAATTCATCACTTCATGCACTTTAGTGTTGACTAGCCACTTGAACAAGCATGGTGGAGAGCTTAGCATAGAAGATTCATTACTAGCATGTAAGGTGTGCTCCAGTTACTATTTATAGTAAATGGAATGACCATGGGAGAAGAACTTACTATGTATACTAACCTTCCAAATTTGGGCACCCATCTCACTTGAATTTGACAATCAATTTGTAGCCATTTTATAGCCAATTTGTAGCTAATTTATAGCCAATTTGCAGCCAAATCATGGCCATTTTGTAGCCCCATTCATGGCCCAAATAACCTATAAAAACCAGCCTCCAATAGCATTTATAGGTTCAACATTTTTTGAAAAATCGTAAACCCCATAGTCAAAGCATAATCATCTTAATATTGTGGATTTTTGGTGTCAACACTTCACTCCTAGGATTTTCAAACCCCAGCATGGAGTAATTTGGCATTCAAAATTTCCACTCTTTTCATCCCCCAACATTGACCCAACTTGTAGATTTAAGGTTACAGTAGCTAAGGAAGGTCTGATAGCATTAGGAGTGGCTTAGTACCTAGATCGTGATGTAGATCCCATTGGCTTCAGTGGGCTTTGAACTCCTACATCAATGAACCTCCTTTTGCTGCCCACACAGGCACCATTTGTATACATTTCTCAAACGTATTCTTTATTTTCTTTCTCAATAATGTTTTAAGTTTTGGGTTTTTTGTATGAAATATATTTGTTTATCATCTATGCAATATTTTAGATCTGCTATGATCTTTGCATTTTGTTTCTTTATTTATTCCACATTTTCATTTCATAAATCCTTGTTTGATTTTATGGATTGAATAGGACACCTCGAATTCTTTCTTGTGGAGGCCTTGGGGATTTAGGGTTGTGAAATTGCTACACCAAGGATCCTTGGTTTTTTCTAATGATTGAGGTTTTCAGTCATAATAGTTTTTCTTGGCACTAGAAGGAGGGCCTTTGCCTAAATTCTATGACCAAATCTATTCTTTTTATTGCCATTTGTTAGCTTTTCATTGATTTTTGCAACTAAAACCTTTGAAGAATCAACATTGATCTTTCCCCCCTTGTGACCAAAACTACAACATGGAAGTTGTAGGTGGTTGGTTTTTGGCTTTTTATAGCACTTTCTGTGAATTTTATAGCCCAAAGCTAGTGTTGATATCTCTACCCCTACCGTTTTTCTTTGTTTTTATTGCCAAAAGATTTTTTCTCTAGTTTCTAAAAGTGGGTAGTTCAACTCTTTCATGAGTTGGCTTTTCCCCCAATTTTCCAAGTTGAGAAAATTAGCAGCTAGCTAAAACTAGTTTTAGTGGAAAATACCAACTTTTCACTTTGGTTTTCAACCTTCCCGTCATCAATGTTGAGGTAGGAGGTGTGAGATTCCTATCATCTCACCCTGCTTCCTTTTCCCCTTTGCCATACCTAGCATGGAAGCAATTGGGAGGCTAGGTTTGATGAGGTTTATTATCAATTTAATGACCAAAATTTCTTTTATTACATGTTGAAATCCATTTTCTAGTTCTTTGAAGCCTCCCAAGGAATCCAATGTTACCTTTATTCCCTTGTAGCAGAAACCTTAGTATGGAAGCTGTAGGTGGTTTGGGTGCTGAAATTTCACAACATCTATTGTGAATTTCTAGAGAAAGGCCAACATGGAAGCCTTAATAACCAGTTAATTGTTGCTACCATAGTTTTTACTAGTGCTACCATTGTATCCCATAGCCAAAATTATGACGTAAAACAAAAACAAAAACAAAAACATAAAATATATCAAACCTATGGAGATTTTGGCTTCATTACTTTTGGGGTAGATGGGGAATGCCTTCCTAAAAATGATGGAGGATTTGGTCCACTATCATGTTTACCCAATTAACATCTTGAAGATCAACACCAGAAAGAATGTCAGTCCTATCTATAGGAGTTCAAGTAGGAGGCTCATGGGTAGTAGTAGTTGTAGAGGTCTCAACTGCAATAGTGGTAATCTGAACAATAGGGAATTTCTCCACCTTGAGAGTATTTTTAAAAAGTTGATAAGCACTCACTACCTAAATCCCCTGAATGAATAACTCTCTCTTACACTGTTCAACTAACTCTTCCTTGAGCCACTTTAGGTAGGCCCAACTATTGGCCTTATATTATCACTTGTGAACCTTTTGTATCTTTCCCCACTCTAGAATCCAAGCACAATGATCCTTATAGTCCTTAACCTTTTGGGAGATGAGGTTCATCTACATGCATTATTTTACCATCTTCTATAGGATCACTACTTTTTCTTGAACAACATGCTAGTGGTAGGCCCACATGATCTCCTTAGTCCATAATTTTCTTAAGTTAGCCACTTGGGCTTCCACAAAGGCCTTACGATCTTGAGGATCTCTAGTCATATTCTCCTATCTTTAAGTATGTTTCCTAAAGGTCACAACTTCCTCCCATAGTGATTTTTTGGAGCTCTCTAGCTCCCATGAAGTTTTTATGCATAAAATTTCTAAATCAATAGCAATCTCGTACAACTGCAAAAGTACACTAAACACATCAAATGTAAGCTTAGGCAAGGAGTCTATCTCCATGTCTCTACTAGGGTTCCACTCCATAGAAGGCACTACATAAGCATAAAATACAACCATAAAAAAAACCTAAGAGAGCCATAATGCAAGCAAAGCCCATGACTAAGGCACATAAAACAAAATCCTTACCTATCTCAAGTGAAACTTGATGCAACCGATCATTGATGTCCTTAGCCATCCCATGCATGAAATCCAATTTGTCTGGAGTCTGTACCCATGGTTTCACACAACACATAGGGATGGGAGCTAGCATTGGTGGTTCATAAACTACTATAAGCATAACAATCATCGAAATGTTAGGATGATAGCCAAAGATAACCAATGAGATATAATGAAAATATTAAGGTGTAGGCATACCTGGATCCTTCTCCTCTTCCCCCTCTGGGATGATGATGGGAGAGGTACCTAGTACTGGCTCACTAAACAAGAAATCTAAATCATCTATACCTGCATTGGAAAATCCTTCAACCATAGGTTGCTTTAGTAGTGCCTCTTCCACACATCTTTGTTCTGCCTTCATAGTTGCTTGCACTACTATAGCCTGATGCTTATCTACAATCATAGCACATAGAAAACTAGTTAACACATAAATCCATAAAGTAGCCATAAAATTTTAGAACATTAAATAGACAAATTTATATAAAGGATATTTGTAACTGCATGTTGTGGTGGCTTAAGCTTAAACTTAAGCTTCTTTGGGGTAGGTTGATTTGATGCTAGGGGTGCCTCCTTCATAGGCCTCTTGAGTTTCTCCCTAGCTACCCCTTTGATCTCCATATGTCATCATCTAGCATCTTAGACACTAGTGAGAAATTGGAGAGGCTCATCATCATTAGTACTATTAGGAGACTCATACTGCCTAACATCAAGATTCTTAGTGGTGATGGATAATGTATCATTCATTCCCTCTAGTGGGTTCTAGGCCTACACTATTGGATAAATGTGCTTTATCCAAGACCTAGAAAGTTGGCTTGGGTCTTGAGAAATCCATTGTCCATTCCTATACAACACTAAAAACTTTGTAAACCTCTTCAGATAACTTGCAGAAAATGCAAAGTGCACATGGGTTATCATAGAGGTATTAACACAAAGTATAAGGATCTCCTCTTGAAGCCTAGTTACCAAAGCAATCACCCAATCAAATCTAATGCCCTCCATCAAAAATTTCTTACAGGTTTATTCTTGTGCTAGGTCAATTACCTTCTTTTGCGATAACAATTTGGGAAATGCATGAGACATAAGCAAAGGATATGATTCCTTTGCATCAGGGTTCATGAAGCTATCCATTGAAATTCCATAGTGGTCCATGTTGGCACCAAGCCACTTTAGAACTTCACTGTGATGGGCCAATTCCCTTACCATCCTAGTAGGAAATTTACCTCATTAATAGGAACACTAAGCAAGTTGTGAAAGAGGCTAACACCTACATCCATGTTCACCTTCATACCTTAAATGATGGTGCTAAGATGATCAAACTTCTCATTGAAGGAGTCGATGACATGTAATATCTTTGTAGTGGGAATGGAAGGGATAGGTGCCATGATTACATTGAGCAAACCTACACATTGTATTTTTGCTTGAATGTATCTAGGAAACTATCCCTTTATCCACTCCTATATTGATGTCACTTCACCAAACTTCAGGATGAGGGTGTTTTCATGATGTGAATGTGAAAATGGTATTTTGACATCAGCCAAGGTGGAAGGTCCTATGAAGCAATGACCAAAGGTTAGCATTGATATGAGAAATTTCAACAACCAAGAAAAGTAATAAAACTCCTAGATCCATAAAACACTAGAAGCTATATGTTTAGCTTTCCTTTTCTTTTGCGGTGTGGAAGTTCTAGCTACAAGGGTTTGATCCATGCTATCAGCATCTATCCACTAATTTTGCATCATCCTATCATTGTTACACTTTTTGTATATGTGGTTAAACCTAGTGACATATTCATCAAAGTCCCCTCTTAATTGATGATACATGACAGTTTTGATTTGAGGACTCTTGGTGAATTCATCCAAAGTAGTTTGAGCCACTGCTAGGATTTGATCATTGATGATCGAGCCCTAATTGTTGACTTTGTACCTACAAGAAGTTGTAAAATAAATGAAGTTAGGGAAGGTAATCAAGCAAAAAGCATAAACGCATTGCAATAACCATGTTTAGCCTTGTAGACTATACATAGTGACAGGTGGGTTCTGGAATAATGTGTGGGATCTATGCACCACCATTAGAGTATTAGTAGTATTATACTGACTATACTCTAGCATTGTACAGATCTTTGAAAGGTAACATGGACTTATGAAATTTGGTAGTCCCCTTGTAGTCTTAGGAAGTGGCCTGTTAGTAATGCACCTAGTAATCAGGCCAGATGCCTAAGGTAATAGGGTCTTCATAATAACCCTAGCTACATCTACGAACAAGTGTGACGACAACATCACACTAATCTCCTAATGAGGCAAGCAAGGAAGTCCCTTGCCTTGGCTAGAACCAAAATTAGAGCTTCCTAAGAGGCATGTCATGTGATGGGCTATTGATCATAGGATGGCCAATGTAGCACAAAATACCAACTGGCTTCACTATGATGAGAACAAGCCTCAAGAAGACTCTACATAAAGCAAAGCATAAAAACATTATAACTGATTAAAATTACTTAACAAACTTAGACAAAACATCCTATTTAGAGGTGAAATTAGCTTCTATAAAAAGCTCTAAGTTGTTTATCTAAATTGGTCTAAGTAATTGCACAAGAAAAAAAATTATTACAACCTTCCATAACCTTACATCATGACTAATTGGAATTTCTTAACAAATTTAGAAAAAGCTTCCTAAGTTAGAGGTGAAATTAGCCTATGTAAAAAGCTCTTAGATGTTTAGCTAAATTAGCTTAAGAAATTCCATAAAAGCATTATCACCATATTTTATAGCCCTTATAGACAAAATTTTATAGCCCAAAACTATCTTAGTCTAAATTATGCATACATTTGCAAAGAAGTCAACATCTACATTATGCATAAATTTAGAAAACGTAAGCATAAGTTTAGAAAAAACATCTAAATTTTTCAAAGCATGCATAAATTTTTAAAAAACATCTAAACTATGCAGAAATCTAAGGAAAAAACATCTAAATTATGTAAAGTATGCATAAATTTGCAAAAATAATCTAAGCTATGCATAGATTTAGAAAAAGCATAATAAACTTAGAAAAATCCATGTAGCCATAGTAAAATATTATTTAAAATAGAAAATGATTTTACTCTTCTTAAAAAAAATGAAGCATTAGTTTTACATGTTGGAATTACAAATATTTTGCTATTTTTGGCAACCCAAACCTACCTTTTTCAAACCATGGGTTCCCAAAAGTGGTTAAGACATGATCAAGGCTATACATCATGGATTTCCATGCTAAGGTAGCAATGCCCAGCATGGAATAAGGGAGGTAAAACTTACTCTTACCTTCCAACATCCATCTAGCACAAGTTTGACACTAAAATGGATCCCACATGACCTAGAACCCCTCCAAACATCTCTGGCAACCTTGAAATCCCACTAGACCTAGTCAAAATTGGTCAAAATCTAGTATTTTGTGTTTTCCACATTATGGGAGGCTTCTTCCATGCTAAGCCTATCACCTGTAGCATGGATAGATGAGGGGAAGCTAAGGAAACCTAAAATAATTACCTAATAACCATTTCTTGATGCCCAATGATCCCTAAACCATGCTGGAACCCTTTGGAGGTTTTGAAACCCCAAAAGTGGTTAAATGTCATAGAAATCTATCATCCTACTCTCATCCATGTTAGGGTCACCTTTCCTAGTATGGATGAAAGGGGAGGAGATTCCATGAGGCACTTAGAAGCCTCCAAAGTATCAAATCTTAACACCCAACATTGATTGTCAACACTAGCAATCCTAGAAGTTGACATGCATGGGTGATCGACTATCAATTTTGCATAGATCTAACTTTCTTCACTAAGGGAGCCCTCTTTTACATTGATCCTTCCACCATAAACATGGTTGAAAGGGAGGAAGTATGAAAACCCCCTCACAACATTAAAAATGACAAGATCTTGACCTTGGACATTGATGACCAACAATAACAACCCTATGGACACTCATGCATAGCTAGAATGATCATAAAAAGATAAAAAATCAATTACCCCATTTTTTTATATTCAACATGGAAGTCCCAGCATGGAAAAAGTGGGGGAAAGCCTAAAAATTAGCCAATGTCTCTTAAAACAAGCAAATTTTAACATCAAGTATTAGTAATCAACGTCAACATCCATAGAAGCTTGCATGCATTATTGAACGTGATCACAAAGGGCTAAAAATATTTTCCCCTAGTTTTCCACATTGAGCATGGAAGCCCCAACATGGAAAAATTGGGGGAAGCCAAAAAAACCACTCATCAACCTTTAGAATGGAAAACTTTTGATACTAGGCGTTGACCATCGTCAAGAGAAACCTTAGAGAGCTACATGCATGATTAAAAATGATGAAAATTTATAAAAATATATTTTCGCCAAATTTTCCATGTTGGGCATACTACCCCTATCATAGAAAAAGAGGGGGAAGCTCAAAAACCACTTGGAAAATGTATAAACTAACTATTTTTGACTCCAAACCCTAGTCTTCAACCCTGGTAGCTCCTACGACTAACATGCATTATTGAGTAAAATAAAAAATGGGCTAGATCTAAATTTTATGGTGTCTTCACACTAGAAATTCCCCCTCCATGTTTCTTAGTGTGGAAAGTAATGGGTAGACCCATTTGGGATTCATAAATACCTCAAAAGAACATTAACTAAACTTGCATGTGCTTTAGGACCATGTTGACATTGTTTGGAGCCTTCAAACTTCAAGAAATTTTTGTCAAAAGGCCAAAAAATGATTCCCCCTAGTTTCCCATATTGAGCATCCTAGTCCCAAAATGGAATAAAAATACCCAAAAATGACCAAAAATTGACATAAAATCCTAGTCCTTGACCCCTATAGCCCTGATGGCTAACATGCACTATCAATTGGGTCAAAATTGATCTAAATTTGAGATGCATGGTTCTTCCATGCACTTAGGGATGTCCAAAATGCTAAATTTTGATGCAAATCCATAGCCCTTGACCCTGACAACTCTGGAAGGTAACATACATGGTCAATTATGACTTGAATCAATATAGATCTAAGATTATTCCTTCTTCCACACTAGAGTAACTTCCCCAACATGGAAATAATGAGGAAAAGATGCTTTTCCATTTTTTGTTATAAGATAACACTCCTAGAAGCCAAAGATCTACATTGGAGAAGCCCAGGACCTCATAGCCTCACGATTTTACTTGCCTAACCTCATTTCAACCTCCAAAATTCATTTTCCCCATTCTTCCATGTTGGAGTAACTTTCCTAGGATGGAAACATGGTTGCAAGATTAAGTACCCTTAAACAACCTTCAAACGAGCCCGAAATCAACCAGAAACTTGCAGAATCAAAGTCTACAGCCTTAAGGGTCTAAAAAACTAGTTAAAGTGTCCTTGAATCACTCTAAATTTATAAAACAAGTGTTCCCCTATTTTTCCATTTTGAGAATGTTGTGCTCAATTTGAGAAAAGGGGGCAAAGCCATTTTGACATATCTTGACACTTAAAATTACCTCAAATTACCTCAGAATGAAGCTAGAAGATGCATGAGTTCTATATTTAGAGTATAGCTACCTATTTGAACATGTTTGATCTCATTTTTGGTTTTATTTTTGTTCTTCATGTTGAACCCCCCTCTTTTTTATGTTGGATAGCATGGAAACAAGAGGGTAGATTTCAGAACTTACTTTTTGGCCTTTATAGACCTCTAGAGTTCCAAATTTTGATGGATATGACCCTGCACTACCTTGGGAAGGTCTTAAAACTTAAAGTTTAGACCTCTGAGCATCCCAAAACCTATTTTCCTTCGTTTGCATACTAAGGGTCTATGTTTCCATGCTAAGCCTCGAGTGAAAGCCTCAAAACACTTGATTTTTGAGTCCAAACAATCCAGAAATATCCCTAATTAATGCCTAAACTCACCTAATAACATTGTAGCCTCAAAACATGGCTCACTAAGGTCTAAAACTAGCAAAAACCTGACCATTTTCTCCTATATTAATTAAATTTTATTACATATAACCTTTTTTTCTTGATTTTTGCCTTATTATATAGTGTTTTAACTTATTTTTGGACTTATGTTGCCTTGTTGACATTGTTAACCTTCTATGGTCATTATATATATATATATTTGTCTTACTATAGCTCTATTTACCTTTTTTTAGCCTTTAAATGGTATTGAATAGTGGGGTTTGACCTTCCCTGACCACCATTTGACACCATATCATCATGGCCCACTAAGATCTTAAACTAGCATCCTAGTCCACTAGGACTATAAACTAGCATCATGGCCTGCTAAGGCATTAAATTGGAAAAATTATGGCCTTTATTGACCATTTGTAGCCTTACACTTCCCCTTGCTTGACCTTTATGTGACCTTCATTGCACTTTTCCAAATTGACCTTATCTCACTAATGACCTTGGATGGCCTTGATTGCATTATATTTGCATGTGTTTTATGGCATCTTTAACATTACTTATTCACTTTTACCAAAATTCCACTTAATATTCTTTTGGTTGACATATAGGATCAGTGTATGAGTACATGGAAGCAAATTAGTTACCTTTGTATCTACATGGACCCCACAGTGATATTAAATGGATCATCAACCTTGATTACCTAGATCTTGAGCCTGAGAGTCTTGTAGACCACATAGGCTCCATAGAGAAATGTATAGAATGGCCTAAAAACCTAGTCAAAACCCTTGACTTAGAAGAAAGATACATAACCAAAGACTTGCTAGTTGAGGTTCTTGTTACATCACATAGTGGTGAGGAGAAAAGCCTTAAACTAAGTTCCTCAATAGAGCCTTAATGTGGTCAAGACATCATCAAGATCTTATAAATCAACATTAAGAAATATACCTAATCATATGAAGATATGCTAGGCCTAGACCAATGTCTAGTCCAACATAGCATCATACTGGATCTTAGCATTAGACTAGGTAAGCAAAAAGTATGCAAGATTAGACTTGATTTGTTCTCGATAGTTTGTAATGAAATCTCAAATATCTACCAAGTAGGCTTCATTAGGGTTGTCAATTACATAGAATGGGTATCCAACATAGTGGTAGTCCCTAAGAAAAATGGGAGTATCCATATTTGCATTGATTTTCAAGACCTAAATAAAGCAACTATCAAGGATGACTTTCCTTTACCTAGTATTGATTAGCTTATCAATACTATAGCTAGACATGCCTTGTTTTCCTTTATGGATGGATTCTCATGATATAACCAAATTAGGATCAACCCAGAGCACCAAATTAGCATGATCTTTATGACCCCATGGGGTACTTTTTGTTATATCATGATGCCCTTTGGCCTTAAGAATGTTGAAGCAACATACTAGAGAGCCATGACCTATATCTTTAGTGATTACATATTAGGTTTTCTTAGTGATTACATTGATGACATAGCTATGAAATCAAAGATAGCCAATGACCTAGATCTTGTGCTCAAATGGTGCCTCAAATGCAAGCTTAGGCTCAATCCTAAGAAGTATGTCTTTGATGTCAAGACCAATAAGATGCTTGGCTTTGTAGTCTCTGAAGTAGGGATATGCATAGATCTTGATAAGGTTAAGGCCATATCCAAATTAATAGCACCTACCAACCTTAAAGAGCTTTGGGGCTTACAAGGCATATTATAGTTTACTTGTAGGTTTATCATTAGGCTTCTAGATAAATTATAGTCCATGCAACACTTACTTAAGAACGGAGTTCACTATGAGTGGATGGCTTAATGCCAAGAGGCCTTTAAAAAAATTAAGCAAGAGTTGACACAAATACTGACAATCTATACTTCGCAAGAGGATAAACCATTTTACATTTATCTTTCCATCTCTAATACATCCAATGCCTCTCTACTCTATCAAAAATGTGATGATAGAGGAAAAATGCTTGTATACTACCTTAGGCACACATTAGTTGCCCAGGAGACACAATACACTAAAGTGGAGAAGTATTGTCTTGCACTAGTCTTTTCTTTGAAGAAATGGAGACATTACCTCTTCATAAGCCAAGTCAATGTAATTTTCAAGGATAACGTAGTCAAAGCCATAATGACCAATATCTATGAAATTAGCTATATAGACTGATGAAAAGCCATAATTGCAAAGTTGGAGCTCCATTATGTCTCTTAATCCTTAATAAAAGGTCAAGATATAGCCATACAACTCATATTTTTACTTATTGATGATCAAGAAGCCATGAATCCTAAGTTCCTTGATGAACATATTATCATAGATAGCCATGTGCCTGAGCATTATGAGGTAGTCATGAACTTCAACAGAGCTTCAACCTCCCATGAGGCTAATGTTGTTGTTATTGTAACATTCCCATTTGGTGAGATTTGATCCTTTGCCTATTGTTTTGGGTTTCCATGTACCAACAACATAGTGGAATATGAGGGTTTTATTAGAGGGATAATGGTAGCTCTTGACCTTGGAATTAGATTCCTAGCCATCAAAGGTGATTCACAACTTGTGGTTAAACAAGTAACCAAAGTCTATGCATGCAAAGCTAAGCACTTACAACCTTACTATGACCTAGGGAAGTACTTATTACAATAATTCATAGATTTTGATTTCCAACATAAATTTAGAAATGAAAATTCCATAGTTGATGCAATTGCAACATTAGTCCTTAGTGTGATGCTAGATGTTTTTAGTAAGTTTCCCACCTTAACCATGGACTATGTTACTTCCATCACACAGAACATTGAGGATACCTTTGTGGCTTCATTCATATTGCTCATTCCTAGGAGTGGTATGATGATATTAAATTTTACCTTATGCATGGTGAATCCTAACAAGGCCAAACTATTACTTAGAAGGACACCATATGTAACTGATTGAAGCATTATATCATCATAGGTGATAATACATTATGTTGATGATGCTATGATGGCATACTCCTAAAGTGCTTAGGTAAAATCAAAGCTAGCATAGTCCTAGAGGAGGTTCATGAGTGTATTTTTTGAGGACATATAGGACCTAAAACCATGGTCTCTAAGATTATATGGTTAGGCTACTATTGGCCCCATATGGAAAATGACTACTTGCAAAAGGTTAAATGATGTGACACATGCCAATGATATAGCAACCTGATAAATGTATCAATGACTGAGTTACATATAACCCAAATAACATGGTCTTTTCAATAATGGGACTTGGATATCATTGGATCTATAATGCCTAAGTCTTCCACAAGACATAGCTTCATCATCATCGTAACCAAATACTTTACCAAGTGGGTTGAGGCTATTCCCCTACGGAAGACCATATCTGAACAAGTTTTCCAATTTATCCTAGATAACATTGTAGCTTGTTTTGGCATACCCATGATCATAGTTATGGATAATGAACATTAATTTAGTAGCCAAGAAGCCAAGGATTTCTATCACAACCTAGGCATTAAGCATTCTTTCTTGTCATCTTACTAGCCTTAAGCCAATGAACAAGTAGAAGTAAGCAACAAAGCCATCATCAAATTACTTAAGAAGATGCACAAGAATAGAAATGGAAGTGGCATGAGTAGCTTGTTCATGCACTATGGGTATACAGAATAAACTATCACATGGAAACTAACATGAATCCTTATAGCCTTGTTTATGGTTCTAAAGCTATTTTACCTCTTCACTTGTAGGTGCCTTCACTCCAAGTAGAATTGACCAACTTCATCAATGATGAGTAGAATAAGAAGTTGCAGATGATAGGCTTGGGTTTAGTGGAAGAGTGGGGAATGGTCGTGTTTACTCACATCAAGCACTATCAAGAGAGATAGAAGTGACAACATCACCATGACTTGACCATGCACAAGATCAAGGAGGGGGACCTAGTCCTTAGGGAATTTTGTGAGCATGTAGACAAATTCTTAGGTAATTTGATGGATTTTATTAGGGGTATACATTTTTCTATGTTGGAAAAACATGTAGGGGGTAGATCTCACCTACCCCTAGCATGGAAAGATGGGGGTTTTGCAAACTCTTTTCCTTCAATGTGGAGACCACATGTGTACTGACCGAAAACATTGGTGGCTGGAACACCGAGAGGTTGCTGGGTGAACAGTTTAATCCTAAATCCATGTGAGGGCCGTGCTGAAGAAAATGGAAGTAGGGCACCCTGAATAGTTTGGTCAATCATATAGGGACTTAATCGGTGTATCTTAACCTTACGTAAACGTTTTCTTCGGTAGCGAGACACGCGAGATAAATCGATGACCAATAAATGCAAGATAGAAAAAATAGTGCAAAACAACAATTATAATAAGGAAATAATAAAAAAAACTTAGGTAAGAAAGTGCACTGCCCCAAGGTTGCAAATTTGATTCTTTTCCTTGTTTGAAAAGTGTACAACAAGTTATGCAACACCGGAGAGACATTGCTTACACCGAATGGTATAGTCACAGTTCTTCTACTTGCTGATCTATTTACTAAGACGTCCAAATGCTTGACTCAAAAAGGGATGTTTGCATCTAACCAAAGAAATTGAAGGTAACTAGAATGCTCAAGAAAATGCCAACTATGTCTTCTGAAAGCCAACTTAAAAGCCAATTGCACCGAAAGGCCAACTCTATTTTCCAAGAAGCCAATCAAGAAGCCAACCAACCAACACAAAAAGGCAAAAAGCCAACTGCTCTTGCCAATGCTAAAAAAGCCAACCCTTTGAGCATTGTTTGCCAGAGTATTTATAGGGCCAGGAGTAGGAGATAAATGTGGTCTGGACGCCACATGTCCTAGACCCCACAAGATGCTATCATGTCCATACCGTGTAGGTGTGCAATGCTAGATGTGAACTTTCTTACACTGTGACCATACCACCAGAACTACATGTGCCAAGATCCAGTGTGCTAACAATGTGAGCAGAATGAAGCTTATGCTTCGAAACTATGTCTTACCTACCTTTATAAGCAAGATCAAGCATAGGAACAATGTTTTGGGAGCTGAATGGCGGTATGCAAAACAAAGTGAAATTGCTGATCTTACTAAGGAGATGACAGAGAGAAAAAATTGCTGTCAACAAGTTCCAGAGCTACCTAAAGATGTCTTGCTGCTTTTTTTCTAGTGTTGCACTACAAATGCTATTGAACACATTGGCGTAGCATAAGTGACTGCTTGCTACGCTATGCTATGCTATGTAGCGTAGCATAGCGTAGCCACTGGTCTTGATTGAAATTTGCATAGGAGCTGAAGGATGCTTGGTTGAGGCTTAGTCATGCTAACAATTGCAACTTTAGAATTTCATGTCGGAGAGCTTTTGAACTCGCTAAACTCATGTTTAGGACACTTTTGTTGCTTTTGCATCATTTCTACGCTATGTAGCGTAGCACAGCGTATCTTGCTTCTTCATTTAATTTGCCATTTTCTAGCAAGAAACTTTGCTGAAGGCTTAAGGTCTAAACAATGCAACTAGTTTTGGAGGCCAAAATGTTGCCAAGTGCAACTTCCTTGTTGGGATCACTTGACAAGATGGGCCTTTTTGCTTTGCCTTTGCTACACTGTGCTATGCTACATAGCATAGCATAGCATAGCACTTGGCATTGACTAAATTTTGACTTGCCTTGCAACCATTCTATTACTTTGTGTTTAGACTCTTGAGCAACTATTCAAGGCTTGCTACATAGCATAGCATAGTAGACTCCTTTACTAGAAAACTTTCTAAATTATTTTGCTCATCTTAAGCACTTTTGAAAACTCTTAGCATGGTTTCTGCATAAATTTTCAGCAAGGTCAATTGTCCAATTGGGCAGGTTGGAGAGTCTGGTGAGCCTATCAGCCCTGGATATAGAAAACTTATTGGATTGGATAGTGTACTCTCAATGTAAACCATCATGACGTTGCACTTGTGGAAATCCTTACTTAAATTTCAAGACTCTGCTAAAACATTAGAGTCCTAAAATTTTATGGTGTTTCACTGGGCTCTTTTTATCAATGTTTATAGGATCTGCTCGATAGACATCAACAAAGAATACAAAACACCATGAAGGGAAAGACACCAACATCATTCTTCAGTGGTTGCTCAGATGTTGCTTTGTTGTGCTTGGGAGTACTAGGATAGCTATGCAAGGGGAAAGGGGAAAGGATGGACTTGACGGGACAAGTTCATAAAAAGGAAAGATGAAATGTAGCGCGGTCCCTCATCAGAGTGCTTTTGAGGGAGTCAATGCATGTGGACATATTTCTTTCGTTGGCTTCTGACCTCTCATCGGGATACTTAGAGAGGGTTAGTGTGAAACAACTAGTGTGCCATTTGTTTTAGGCACATGTTCTCTTTCTTTTTCTTTTCTCTTTTTTTGAGCTCTTTTTTTTCGAGCTTTGTTATGCTTTTGCACTTTTTAGTTTTTGTTTAGCCATGTTCATTTGTCAACAACCTTGTTATCATAGGATAGGTGTTTCCTCCCCAGGATGAGTTACGTTACATCCATATGGGGCTTTGACCTATCTACAAATTCTTCCCATGTGGTGAGTTGCATTATGTACATCATGGAATTTGTGGTTGAGCATATGGAAGGGCTTTACACACATCAAGAAAGCTTGTAAAAGAGATGTGAAAAGGGAAACTGCATGTATGAGAAATGAGATGATGAAGGTTAAGAGGAAGGGTAGGATGCACACTCCCAGGTAGCCAAGCTAGTCAAAGTGGTCACCTCGAAATGCATCTCTGACCAACTTCATCTCAGCTTGTATCCTGCAAGTGGAACAGAAAGCAGACCAGAGAAATGTAACCATGAAATGTAGTTAGGAAAAGGTATTACTTGCTTTCGACATCATTGAAGTGATGAGAACTATTGCTGAGGCATGCGACGTCTAAAGAAGAAAGGCCAGTAGCGGTTCTGGCATCGGTAAGCTAAAGGGGTGAGCACTGAAGGGGCTAGGAGTTGCAGTGATGTGAGTGTTTAGGAGTCCCTACCCAAGGCAAACATCATGTAGTTCAACTATAAGTAGAGTTTCCTAATAGTTGAACATCTATTGAGCTCAGGCGATGGTGAGGATTGGAGGGTACCAACTTTGTGACTAGGCCAAAATAGTGCTGGGACTCCAGCAGCAAGTGCTGACAATGGAAGCTACTACCAGTTTGACAGGCTATGGTGGCAGTAGCTCTGGAAGATTAGAAAGATGTTAGAAGACATCTCCTGAGGATCAACAAGATGTCAGGGGTAGTGGCATCACATATGTTCCAGAGGATGTTCTTTTATCATTGTAAACTATATTTTGGAAATGCAATGCCCCACCCTGTGTCAGCACTATGCAGGCTCTCTTGTTTGGGCAGTGGCAGATGTGAGTTAGGAATGTTGTGCCATGAACTTAGTTTAAGGTCCTGGAAGACCATCTGATGTACTAGTTTAAGGTCCCAACAGACTTCCATGTGCTAGTTTAAGGTCCTAGTAGACTGTTGTGCTAGTTTAAGGTCCTAGCAGACTGCTGTGCTAGTTTATCATCCTAGAGGATGGTGGATGGGCCAATTTAAGGTCATAGCAAACTATTTGTGCTAATGTAACATCATAGTAGATGTTCTGTGCCAGTTTATAGTCATGGTGGACTATTTGTGCCATTTTATAGTCATGGTAGACTATCTGTGCCAGTTTATAGTCGTAGCAGACTATCTATGCCAGTTTATAATCGTAGCAGACTGTTTGTGCCCGTTTATAGTCATGGTGGACTATCTATGCTAGTTTATAGTCATAGCAGACTATCTGTGCCAATTTATAGTCATAGTGGACTATCTATGCCAGTTTATAGTTGTAGCGGATTATCTGTGCTTACCTTGCTTCTGCATTAGATGTAGTACGGCTTCAAGTATAAGTGGTTCACAAGATTTGCAAACTCTCCACCATCCATGTCTACTAGTCTGAAGGCTCCATTTTCATAGGCTTTTGTGACTATGAATGGACCTTCCTAGTTTGCCAAAAACTTGTCTACATATTCATGGACAAGTTTGAGGACTAGGTTGCCCTTTCTTATCAGTCATTGATGTAGGTTTGCGTGATGCTTTTTCTGTTGCTTTTCTTGATACCATTCGATATGACCCAGTGTCTGTACACACTCTTCCTCTAGGGAGTCAAGGTCAATGATTCTTGACTCATTGTTTTGGGCCTCGTTTACAATGCTTGAAAGAATCATCCGTAGTGATGGTACCTTCAATTCAAGAGGTAATAATGCTTCAAATTCATAAACTAGGCTATAGGGAGTCTTACCTGTAGCCATCCTACATGTCGTACGGTAGGCCTCTTGTTGTTGCTAAGAATTCTTACCTGTAAGGAGTCTTACATAGAGGATTTTATCATACCATCGCCTCTTGCTGTTGCTAAGAATTCTTTTAAGCAAGTTGATGATGGAATTGTTCATTACTTTTTCCTGAACATTAGCCTACCGGTAATATGATGATGAAAAATATTGCTTAATGCCAAGGTTGCTACAAAAGGTTCTAGTTTTCACACTACTAAACTGTGGCCCATTGTCTGTCACAATAGTCATGGGAACAACCAACCTTGTTACGATGTTGTCTAAGATGAAGTGACAAACCTATTGAGATGTAGTTTTTCTAAGGGGGATATCCTCTACCCACTTCATAAAGTACTCGGTGGCACTAATGACGAAGCTATGTCTTACGGAAGACTTATGTGTTATGGGTCCTATGATGTCTAGTCCCCATCATTGGAATAGTGATGTGATTTGCATAGGGTGCAACTCAGTAGGTGACACGTGTATAAGGTTTGCATGATGTTGGCACGTGTCAAGTTTTGACTTTAGCAAAGAAATCTCATTCCATGTAAGGCCAGTAATACCCTAGGCATCTGATCTTAGCTGCCATGGCCCTGGGAGCTATGTGTCCTCCACATAGTCCTTCATGGACCTCACTAACAATTTTGTATGCCTCCTCCCCACCGATGCAAGTTAATAGAATTCCATCAAAGGAGAACTTACATAAGGTGTTATCTCCTACGAGGACATACTACCGTGATCACTTTCGAATTGCATCCCTTTGGACAGATGTCAAGTTGTGTGGGGGTTCACCATGTTGTAGGTAGGCTTTCATGTTAGTGTACCACTCTTGGGTGTTGGTAGTGCTTATAGAGGCTACATGTACTACTTGGGTGATAGGGTCTATGCATTCTATTATCGAAGCAGGTAAGGTTGCAAACAGGTGTGGTGATACATTTAATGCTAGTGTAGCTAAGGCATCAGTTACGGTGTTTTCACTACATGGCACATGCTAGATGTCTATCATGGTGAACTATTTCAACAAGTTTTTGGCCAAATCACAGTAAGGTTGTAGGTGTAAAGCTTTACAAGTGTAAACTTTAGTGATTTGATTGACAACAAGTTGAGAATCATCTTGAATTTCCAAATGTTGAATCTTTAATTGTTGGGCTGCTAAGAGGCCCCTAAGGAGTCCTTCATACTTAACTACATTGTTCGTACAAAGGGATGTGAAGTGGTAAGCAAAAGGTTGAATGTCCCCTGAGGGGAACATATTGATAGTGGCAGCACTACCACCTCGCGTGATTGAGGTGCCATCGAAATGAAAAATGACCTTGAAATGCGATGGCACAAGGTTGATACTACTAACATGTTCATCAGGGAATTCTAGTTCTATGGTTGTTTGATTGTCAATGGGTGAGGTTGCAAGCTGCATAGCTATCACTTGTCCTTTTGTTAACGATTGGGCTACATAGTGTAGATCGAATTCCACTATTATTTCTTTCCATCAGGCTATCCTACAACTTTCATATAAGTTATTCGTGATAGCCTGAAGTACATTGCTTTTGCATATAATGTTCACTTAGCTACGAAATAGGTAGTGTCTCCAGTTCTTTAGTGTGAACACTAGAGAGAGACAATTTCTTTCCACTTCGTTGTATTAGGCTTCATATGCGATTAATGCATGGATCAAGTAATAGACTGGGATTTCAAAGGCATCTTATCTTTTTTGGCATAACAGTGCTGTGATAGATGTGTCCGAGGTGGCAAGGTAGATGTAGAAAGGCTTATCCCTCTATGGTGGGTAAATAGTTCGGAGGTGTAAAAGCTCTTTCTTTAAGTTGTCGAAGGCTTTTTGACACTGGGTTGTCCACTCAAAGTTAAACCCTTTCTTCAGTAAGTGTTGCATGGGGTGTACCTTGTCAGTCAACCTTGCTATAAACCTTCTGATGAATTGTATTCTACCTTGCACCCCGTGCAATTTCTTAAGGTTAGTAGGGATTTCTAGGTTAACGATGGCCTTAACTTTGTTAGGGTCCACCCGTATTCCAGCCTTTGACACTACACACCCTAGCATGCATCTGGTTTTGATGTTGAAAATACATTTCTTTGGGTTAAGGCACAAATCATGCATGTGACAATGTTTGAGGACTACCTCTAGATCTATGGGATGATCAACAACCATCTTAGACTTGATTGCTATGTCATCCACATAATCGTTGAGTCTCTCTAGGAGGTAGTCGCTAAATATGTATGTCATGGCTCATTGATAGATTGCTCTGGAATTCTTTAAACCAAAGGGAATCATAGTGTAACAAAAAGTTCCCCAAGGGGTCATAAATGTAGTTGTCAATTGATGCTCTAGATTGATGTGAGTTTGATTATAGCCCAAGAACCCATCCATAAAGGATAAAGAGCATGACTAGCCGTAGTGTCAATAAGTCGGTCGATACTTAGCAACAGGAAATCATCTTTAATCATTGCTTTGTTTAGATCTTGGAAGTCTATACAGATTCGTGTACCTCCCATTTTCTTAGAGACTACAATGATGTTTGATACCCATTTTGAGTATCTTAGTGATTTCTTCACATATTGCTAGTGCGATTTCTGGTTTAATTTTTTGAGCTTTTTGTTTAACCAGTTTAACACATGGGTCCAATAAAATGTTATGTTATATTAGCCATGGGTCAAAGCCTGACATGTCTTTGTATGACCATGTAAATACTTTGATGTTATCTTGAAGGACTCTAGATACATCTTATTACATTTGTTGATCTAGGAGGGAGCTTAGTTTTAGTGTTTTTACTTCCCCCTTGGATGTCTTTACTAGTACTTCAATGAGAGGGTCCTCAGTGACATCCCCGACCTCTAAGTCTAAGGCTTGAACCAAATGTTCAGGCTAATCTAGGGATGTTTCCAAGGACACTACAATGTTATTAGTAGACAAATCCCAATCTATCGACTCTAGGTTCAGATATCTTGAAAGCTTGCAATGAGCACCTATCAAGGTTAAAAGTGAGTGTAGATCATATTGCATGGTCATCTTGTTCAACCTACCACAATAAGAAAAAGCTCGGTTAAGTAATACCTATTTGTAGCTATAGCACATAATAACAGATATTTGCAAAGCAATAATGAAGCATGCAATGATCGTCGAATATTTGGCCAAGTTCGCAAATTACTAATTTAAGGTCTTGGCAGACCATGAGAGGGTTCGAACATGCAAGAGATATTAACTTTGCTAGTTTAAGGTCATGGAAGACCATACTCATGCTACAACATTTGTCAAAATGTAAATCGATGTTGTCTGTTTAAGGTCTTGGTGAACCGTTAATGAGTGGAGTTTGTATAGGTTACTAGTTTAAGGTCTTTGTGGACCATTAATAGGTATTGTTGTAAAATGTTTCTAGTTTAAGGTCTTTGCAGACGATGGTACATGTTGTTGTAAAATGTTACTAGTTTAAGGTCTTTACAGACCATGGTATGTGAACTTTGTTAAATGTTACTAGTTTAAGGTCTTTGCAGACCGTGGTGGGTACTATTGCAAAATGTTACTAGTTTAAGGTCTTTGTAGACCGTGGACAGATAGCATGATCTTCGTAAAGGTAAGTTGCTAATTCGAGATGGGACAAAGTTTTTGGTTGGGCCCCATCTATCATGTTGCAAATAATGGGGCTACACTAGAGAGGGATTGTGACAAGAAAGTGTTACACTATACGGGCATCCTACATTACTTGGGGTGTGAAAATGGCAAGTTCTTTTTACCGCGTCAGCTATAAATAAGGGTTTACCCCTGCTAAAATTATCGTTTTCATTATTAGAGCATAGAACACACATCCATAGCATAGCACAATCATGCCAAGAGAGAGGACAAAGCAGCGTAGCGTAGCAACTATCAAGGAACCTGAGATTGAAACAATGGCACCTACAGGAGAATGTAAGCACCAAGGGATCACTAAAGTCGATGAAGTCAAGGACACTTTGGGTTGCCTATCTCAGGTGCATTTTGAAGTGCAAGAGGAAACTTCATCTACTAGGTAAGTCATTATGCTACCTTTGTTGTTTAGACTTCAGCAATCGTTATTATTGAAATTCGTGTCTTTTGCCATTATTTTGGTCATCATTTTGGTCGCTACGTTGCCGCTATTGTTGATTGGGCACCACGGCTGTACGGATGTTACGATATAGCTGCATGCGGTATCACCTTGACTACCATTGTCATGGTTGCCTTGTCGTGGGGGTTTGCATGAGTCTAGATAGCTTAGTACATGGTTAGCATAGCATGCCATCCTCAGGAGGGTTTGGCAGTCTGCAAGATTTGACAAGTGAGACACATGTTTATCTTAGTACAGTGTGAGTTATTTTGTATAGCCAAAGTATGGTTGGGATGGCTATAGCATAGTGAAGTGTTACTTATCTGTAGTTTGTAATGTTTTTATTACAGCATCACAGTACATCATAAGGTCTTTAGGTTTTTTGTTGAATCTAAAATATTGTTGCATTGCTAAATCTATTTTTTGTTAAGTTTGCCACATTGTGATGCTTTTCATAGTGATGTGTAACCCGTCGTTGTATTGTGTTCATCTACTAGCATTGCTACATATCATGTGTTTACATCTAGATGTTGTTATATTACACGAGGTTTGATTCCTATGCTACGTTACAAGTCTTGCGTTGCTATGTAACCCATTATTTTTATTTTGTTTTGTTTTGTTTTTTAAAGAAAGATTTGTGATTGGGGGGGGGGGGGGGGGGGGGGGCTCATGCTATACTATATGCAAAGAAAGTGTCATGCTACGCTACATGTAATCAAAGGGTTATGCTACGTTACGTGTAACATTCACTCATACATAGTGCTAACATTTGGTTGTTTGCTATGCAAGGTCATGTTGAAATCCATCCTGATTGTCCTAGAGATTGTAGGAGTCTTGTGCTGCCTTAGTGCACCGATGGCCAATGTGCCTTGTCCCCATGCATGTGTGGAGCAGTAGGAGGTCTGGTTCTGGGAGGGTGCATGGGACTTCCTACAGTTCCTCCTCCAGCATTTTAGTATGATTGTTTGGTCACACTTGTCAACGGAGATAGTAGTCACAATTACGAAAACCCTGTTGCCTAGGCGCAAACCATGGAATTCTGAAATTTTTGAATGAAAGGTCAATCGGGGGCAAGCAGGTAGAAGGTTCTAACCAGCATCCAAAAAACTTGAGACACTTAAGTTGGATTTGGGAGATGCCTGAGTATAAGTGCTATCACTTATACAACACGTTGTTTGTTGCCTATCACATGGGCACTTCCTTTTAGAACCCACTTGGAATCGTTTATTATGTCTACGAGTGAGTTCTACGAAGGTATTTTACCATGTAATCCATGCTACACTATACATAGATATTAACAGTGTATATATGCATTTTCCATGTGTTACCAGGTTTTTTATTGACAAAAGTGATCTCCATAGTGACACAGATGCATTGGCGTTAACACAGATGGCCCTGCATGAGTTTTCTTCCACTGGGAATGTGCACACCAGCGTAATAGGCCAATTTGGGGGAGATTTCAAAACCTATCCAACCTGGTATTCCCAATTTTATGGGAAGTGTAAAGAAGCCAGTTGGTTGGATAGGGAGTGAGCATCCCTTAGGCTGCTCACTGTCGAAGACGTTTTGGTGGATCTCCGACCATTTCCCATGCCATTTAAACCTGGTACGCTAAAGTTTGAATTCACTATTACAAGTTTGAGTGATGTTTAATTTTTTGCTAACCCTCTCTCATTTTTTTTGTGAACCATTTTAGTGGTGAAGAAATCCCAGGAGGTGACTGTGATTGCCTCTAGGCACAATGAAACCAACCTCTTTTCTAAGTACGGGGAGGTGGAGGAGACCCAGTGTTTGCTTTGCAATGGGGCTAGGCTTATGGATTTATTTTTGGCTATTAACCTAAATGTCCCTCTTGCTGAGATGCTTGCCCTGACTGAGTCCTTCTCCAAAAAGGCAAACCGCTTCCACACACATGTTCATCATGTGCATGTGGTGTTTGATGTTAATGACCAATTTTTTTTGGATCTTTTCGGTGTCCCTTCCAATGGTCTCCCCATGGGAGAAAAATCCAAGAAAGATGTACACAATCAAGGGGACATCAAGGAGTCGCTAGGGGAAACCAAGGATTGAAAGGGGATCTATATGGAGAAAGCTAGACTATGGGTGGCCAAAATGATTTACCCTATTTTTCGTGCTTGTGCCTTCTCCAAGATGCTATCCCAAGGAAAAATCATTCTAATTAAGTAGGCTCAGATAATGAGGGACGTCATGGAAGAGGGGACCCGTTACAATTGGGCCAAGCACCTTTGCAGAGGTATGCAGGATGAAATGGTCATGCTTTGTGGAAAGCTTGAGTCTCATTTCAACATGCACCATGCCTTCTTCATAGCCTTCCTACAACATTTTATGGAATTCTTGGTAGTTTTCGAGAATGGGGTCTGGGTACTCCAAGATTGTAGCCAGATTTCCAGACTATGGATTTGCAAAGTCTTTTGTACCACCCTATCTCAAGACCCCCTGAAAGTTATTATGGAATCATTTTCAATGACAACCAGGGATCTAGTGGCACTAAAATTTCAAGGCAAGGATAGCATGGGAGAGGCATCCTTTGTTATCATCGGCAGTGTGACAAGGGGGGAATGCCTTATTGTAGAGACTGTGAGAACCAAGTCACAGCGTAGGAGGTCTCTTCCAGCTGAAGAACCTCCCTGTGTAGATGAGGGAAGAGGGAAGAAGCTATGGCTCAAACTTCGCAGAGTGTAGCCTTCGATTAGTAGGTTTTTGATTTTTGGTTTTTTTTTCGCTATGTTCACTATGTTGTGTTACACTAGGTAGCATAGCACAATGTAGCAACCACTTCAAGTTGATGTTATCTACTTACTACTATTATGCTTCATTAGCTAAGGAAGAAGAGGAAGAAGGAGGAGAAGAGGTAAAAACCCCTATAATAGGGGTGACTAGCGAAAACATGGAGGCTTTCGCTACAAAGGAGGGGGCCCCAGCTGATGAAGAAGGGACCCCTACTATAGAAGAAAGGGCTTTGACTGGTAAAGAGGAGCTCTCTGCTGATGAAGAGGAGGCCCTTGTCGATGAAGAAAGGGGCCCAACCAATGAGGAAGAGGCTCCTGGTAATTGGGAAGAGACCCTTGTTGATGACCCTTGTGCACAGAGCAACTCAATGCCAGAGGGGCACATGAGCATCAAGGACGTGGCTACATTGTTGGGTTAGCTAGAAGGAGAGGGGTTCCATTTTGATGCTGGTGAGTTTGATCACATATTTGACATTGTGTCGATGGGTGACTCCCACACTATCATCCTTGAGGGTTTGCTAGGTAGGAGCTTTACAGTGTCATTTACGCTATTCATTAGCCTTGTTATGGTCCTCTCCACTTTAACTAACATGTTTTACCATGCAGATGATACCAACATTGATACCTCTAGATTGTCCTCAATTTGCTTACAACCATGGACCGAGACCCCCCAAAAAATTTACTTTGATAGAGGCGGTGGTCGACAACATGATCAACTACTTAAAGAAGGTTGACTCGAAAGTGGGTAAGTCAAAATTACTATGCTAGACTCTTTAAAATGTTGTTGCTTCACTATTCCACTATTACTAATTCCTTTGTATATGTGGTTAGTAGCCTTTCATCTCAAGTGGGACCCCAAACATGCAGTTGAGTCGATGTAGTGCCTACATTTCCACTAGAGGTGACTAAAGTATCTCATTGCATATACGATGAAGCAAGCCAATGTGCACTATACACGACATGCTCCTTGTGGGAATGTAGGTGCGTGAATGAAGACCTTTGGTAATAGGTACAGAGGCTTGAGAAGGAGAAGGTCAACTTGACCGCTGAGGTGGGAGATCTCCGATCTAGGAACATATTGCTATTGGCTCGAGACACCAACGATGGCAGTTGACACACGACCGTCATTGACTATGCAAGGTATTGGACAACCATGCAGTGCAACAATGAGGCCACTCATGAAATAATAGAATAGTGCATGCAAATGGACCTATTAGCCTAGAAGAACTAAGACTGGAAGGACTACAGTGTAAAGTTTTACGAGTGGTAGCAGGCATAGAAAAATCATAAACACATGTATAAGCTAGAATGTGCCACCTACTATAACTAATATAGGGATGCATCAGTTAAGTTACATACTCACAAGGTATTCCTCAATATTATTGGCACTTCTAGGGCTTACAATAGGTTCATGCAACAAGTGACAGTGAGCGAATCTCCCAAAAGGGAACTGACCTTTCTCGCGAATGAAACTGCCATTGCCACCTTTTCTCTAGGACCACTAAGATGGACATCGATAGAAAAGGAGAAATTTGTAGCAAGCACTGACTTGGGTGACAGGAATTGGGCTGATATCACAGAAGAGGAGATCTTGCAATGCCTAGTGGCAAGCCTTGATCGGATACTCCCCAAAATAGACGTGGGGTTGTCTTGGGTTAGTTACTTTTTGGCGCAGTGATAGTTTGTTTTATTCGAGTCTTTATTATGACTTTAGCTAAGTATTTCATTTTTCCTGTGGTATAAAATCGAAATGAAAATACAATGCCTAATGAAGCAGGCGATGATGGAGTGGGCGAAGGGCCATAATGTAGCGGCCAAACCTCTTATTTGAATTTTTGCAAAGAATGTTACAAACATTATTGATTTATGAAAGAAAGAATGGAATATGAAGAAATTTATTTTTCTTATGTGTTATGTGTTGTACTTATTTTTATTCTATTTTATTCTCTTTTTTGCATTAAGTTCATTAGGAGCATCTTGTTTTAGTTTTAGGCCATTTCATGCTGTAACGATAGTTTTAGGCCATTCTGGGCCATCGCTAGTTTTAGGCCATTTCGAGCCATTGGTAGTTTTAAGAAATTTCAAGTTGTTACTAGTTTTAGGCCATTTCAGGTCATTCATGATGGTAAGGAGAAATTTTTCCAGTTTTAGGCCTTAGCGGGCCGTGGTGTAATGTAAATAGCAGATGTGATGTGAATGGTTTAAAGAACAACTTAGACACATAGAGTAGATGAGTGAATGTAAAGCAAATAAGGAATATATGTATAAAGAGCATTAATTGGGTAAGGAGTAGTGGAGTTTCTATGCTACACAAGTAACGATCATCCTCGCAATTTCTTTCTAATCCATCATGGGCTTGGTGACACGTAAGGCTAAGAGACTTTGTTGTGATATTCTTTTATGTCATTATCTATTGCTTAAAAAGGTAATTCAGCCCATGCAATTTCATTTTTTGAGTCAGTTTTTTGGGTCGGCTCAATTGCCAAACAAGTAGCTTTAGTGGAGATCAACACTTCATTCTCAGAAGTTATGACCTCTGAACCTTGCTCCATATCGACGTTGTTTATTGCATAGGTTGCACCATGGATCACCACCTCCTTGCCTACATACGGTAGGTGGATTTCTTGATGTATGGATGAAGAAATAGCCCTGATTTGGGCTAACCATGATCTCCCCAAGATCAGGTTAAACCTAGGCATCTCTTCTACCATGATGAATGTTGCATTTTTGGGGAACTGGTCCCCTACTACAAAGTTAATGTGGATAGTTCCTTTCGCCACTACTCGCACTCCATTGAATGACTTCAGACATGACATCCTTTATGGTTTGATTTGGTCCACCAAACCTATTTTTTCCACTATGGGGAATGGGATGACATTTGTAGCAGCCCCATCATCAACGTGTACTCTTCGGATATTGTGTTTGACCGACCCGAATTGTGATGAACATGGGTGTTGTCATCACCTAACCCATTTCAGGGTCATCCTTAATGGACTCGTCATGGAATGTCAACTGGATGGCCATGATTCTTTGAGCATAGAAGGAAGCATGACCACATGGATTCTCTTCTCCTATTTTGGTATGTTTTCATCAACTAGTATGGATGTTAGCATATGAACCAAAGTCTTGTGGTCTGCAGTAGATGTCATTACCAGATTGTACAGGCTCAAGGTTGTGTTATTCTATTTTAGAGCCTATTTGACCTAAGTAAAGGTGTCTAGAAGGTCCTATCCATTTTCTGGTTGCTTACCACCATTCTCCTCCTTCATTTGTCCTAGAAAATGAATTTCTCAAGGAGGAGTGATTTCAGATTTGGGGCTAGACCCTTTTGGGTGGGGTGGCGATGATCGTGCCTGTGTAGTGGTGTTAACTTTTGATGATGAGGGGGTGTAAACATAGAGGATGAAGGGGTAGTCTTGGAAGGACCTAGGGTAGTACATTCCTTGGCCATTTTGTCTGTCAGATGCTCCTCCCATTTCCTTGAATGGGAAGGCTATGATGTCGTCTTGTGTTGGATTTGTGAGATGGGGGTAGTTGAATGTTTTGGCCCGCTAATGATGAATGGTGTTTGTGGAATTAGTGCGGGTAGTGGTGTAGTTTGTAATATGAAGGGTGTAGGGGCAGATGTTCGAGGAGGAACGTTAAGGACGAATGGTTGTTACAGTGTCCTTTTTGCTGCTGGTGTCGCTACGCTACATTGAGGTACATGAACCACAAACGATTGTTGTGGTAGTTCTGGATTACCATCTATGCCAATTATGTTGATAATGTACCCTGCATCATTAGCATTTAAGGGGTCCTTGTAAACATGCATGGATAGATTCTCAGAGTGGATAGGGTTTCTTTCTTCTAGCACCAAATTCCCTTGATTAATCATCCATTGAATGTCATCTTTTAAGGCTAGACAGTAATTTGTGTCATGACCACAAATTTGGTGGTAGTGACAAAATTGTTCCAGCCTGAAGTTCTTAGGAACTGCAGGCTTGTTGGGCATAGCTAGAGAGGGATTCGTAAGGAGCTTGCAGTAATGTTGATGTCATTTGGTCACGTCCTTTAACATCTGCTTATGTTGGATTTACCTAGCCCCTAGTAATTGCTTTAGAGGTTCTAAAGGCTTGACAGCTAGAGAGGTGTACTTAGAGCAATCTTTATTCTCAAAGTTGGGTTTAGCCGAGGTGGGTACCTTTGGTGTCAACGTGGAAGTTTGGGTAGTGTTACCTAGGCTAGGCGTGGGGTTAGTTGTTGTTGCGGCTGCTTTCTTGTTATTGTTGTTATTGGGCTTGGCCTTGTTTACCATGGTGGCTACCATGGCTATTACGGATTTGCCCTTTTCTTTGTCTTTCTTGGTATATGCATTTTTATATGCAACATAGGTTAGATCTTTACTGGCTTCAGCCACATCCTGAATGCTCTTTGTTTGGGCAAAAGATTGACTGAGAGAGCATGGGGCTAGGTAATATAGCTTGGATTTGATGAAATCATTTACCACCCACTTGAATATGGCCAATAAATGGGCCTCCAAGATTGGTTCACGGATCTCATTCAAGTAGCACTCCACCATTGTATAAACTATTGCATAGACTCTAATGGGTCTTACTCAACGCCCATCACTTGATGCAGCATGACTTCAGGCTTCAAGTTTTACTTGAAGCGGGTCATGAACTAGGTTAGGAGCTCCTCCAGTGTTGAGATGAAGGTGCATGGGAGCACATGGTACCAATCTAAAGCTTTTCCCGTCAGAGACATAGCAAAGACACGAATAATGGTGTGCAGCCACTGCTGCAACAATAGCGATTTAGATCTAAATGTGACTAAATGTGATTGGGATTGACATTTTATTTAGTGAAGTGGGGGAGTGGTATCCCATGGGGTAACATGAGCATAGGAATTTCCAGGCTAATGCGGTCATCATGGTAGAAATCCATGACCTGCACCATGTCAAAACCGATGGCTTTGAGGCATTTAACCTCTGCAATGAGGGTCTAGATAAGTTGAAATGCTTGATCCAGACCTAGAGATAATGTAGATGGTTGTGGGGTTTCAGGGGCAACCATCGTTGGTGGTGTAGCAGGGGCAACAACCTGGCTCATAGGGGGTGTCGTTGGGGTTGCCCTTGTGAAGGGTGTCATGTGTGAGGTCCATCACCTTGTGGGTGGTGTTGCTGGAATAGAGACCATTGATGGTGCTGCAGGGTTAGCCATTTGTGTAACCAATGGGATGGGCCATAGTCTCATGCTTGGTTGTGACACTTGTAGAACTTGGTATGATTTGTTGTAACGGTAATGTAACATCTAGTGGGGCTACGAAGTAGGGAGCAAAGTGACTAGGGTCCATCATGCAGTTGGGACTGGACCTGTAGCTAATGATGGAACAGACGCAGATGATGAAATAGGAGCAGAGGCTCCAGGAAATTGTGAAGTAGACGCGGTGTGTACATAGGGTAATGTAGGTGTGACCAGCGCTTGGTACGAGGACAAGACAAAATGAGGAGGAAGAATGCCTGGGTATGAAACTAAGGGAGGCGCGTGTTGATATGCTGAGGGTGCAGGATGTTTGCCCATGGCTAATGAAAACATAGATTAAGGCAAATTCATGGCAATCACAAAGGGAGCCATCTCAAAAAGCAAGTTTGTCCTGAAGGTCATAGTGGAAGGGATGGTTGCAGGGTAAGTCTGGCCACCCCCTTAGACTGGAAGTCTAGATCTTCCTGTCTATCCTAAAATGCTTCATCATAATGGGATGTTGCATCCCGCTTCCTAGGCTTACTGACTCATAGCAGTTGATCAAAGATCCACTAATACGTCTCCATCATGGGAATGGCAACATCAGGGATAGGGACAAACTCCCTCCTATTTTGATAAAGGAACTCAAAACTATGTTTGTGCTCGAGTTCTTGGTGATCCAGGGACAAATCTACCTAGATCTTTATACAGATAAAGTCATAACACTCTGTGTCTTGTGCCAAGAACTTGGGTGACAAATGTAAAATCTTTAGGGACTAGCATGGTGCTAGCACCAGGCTAGGTGGCCACTCAGCACCAATGATGCTTTGGGCCAAAAAAGGAGCCTCAAGGCTTGAGGTGGAAACAACAATTCTTTTTAGAATCATCTTGCATGGTAAAAGGGGAGATTGCAAACTAGACACATGGAAATCGATGGGAAATGGAAGGCTTTCCTTCCTTTTGGGTTCCAAAGGAACCGTCGTTGTGACCAATATACACCACACAATGCCTAAACAACTACAAAAAGGATGTCACATTTACACGAGTGCATGATGGGGTACAGAGAGTGTGCAGGACTACCCGTAGAACATGGAAAAGGTACTAAAAGTTCCTCCTTCTAGCGCCAAAACTATAGTGACCAAAAACATTGGTGGCTAGAACACCGAGAGGTTTCCGAGTGAATAGTTTAATGCCAAATCCATGTGAGGGCTGTGCTAGAGAAAATGGAAGCGATCAGACAGGGACTTAATCAATGTATCTTAACCTTACATAAACATTTTCTTTGGAAGCGACATGTGAGATAAATCAATGATCAATAAATGCAAGAAGGTGAAAATAGTGCAAAATAATGATTATAATAAGGAAATAACAAAAAAAATTAGGTAAGAAAGTGCACCACCCCAAGGTCATGGATTTGATTCTTTGCCTTGTTTGAAAAGTGTACAACAGGTTATGCAACACCGAAGAGACACTACTTACACCATACGGTATAGTCACAGTTCTTTTGCTTGCTAATCTATTTGCTAAGATGTCAAAATTATTGACTTACAAAGGGATGTTTGGAGCTAACTAGAGAACTCAAAGGTAACTAGAATGCTTAGGAAAATGCCAACTATTCCTTCTAAAAGCCTACTTAAAAGCCAACTTCACCAAAAGGCGAACTCTATTTGCCAAGAAGCTAATCAAGAAGCCAACCAGCCAACACAAAAAGCCAACAAGACAACTGCTCTTGCCAACGCCAAAAGAGCCAACCCTTTGAGTGTTGTTTGCTAGGGTATTTATTAGGCCATGAGTAGGAGAGAAATGTGGTTTGGATGCCACGTGTCTGAGACCCCACAAGATGCTATCATGTCTGTACCATGTAGGTGTGCGATGCTAGATGTGAACTTTGTTACACTATGACCATACCACCAGAACTGCATGCGGTGAGATTTGATGTGCTAACAATGTAAGCAAAATGGAGCTTATGCTCTAGGACTACATATTCCTTGCCGTTACAAGCAGGGTCAAGCATAGGAACAATGTTTTGGGAGCTAACCAGGGGTATGCAAGACTAAGTGAAATTCCTAATCTTGCTGCTTCTATACCAGTGTTGCACTATTCACGTTGTTGAACACATTACTCAATGTTGTAAAATGAAGTGAGAATAAATTAATGTCAACAAGTTCCAGATCTACTTGAAGACATCTTGCTGCTTCTATACCAGTGTTGCACTACTCACGTTGTTGAACACATTGGCGTAGCATAAGTGACTGCTTGCTACGCTATGTAGCATAGCATAGCCTAGCCACTAGTCTTGACTAAAACTTGCATAGGAGCTGAAGGATGCTTCTCTGAGACTTAGTCATGCTAACAACTGCAACTTTAGACTTTCATGCTAGAGAGCTTTTGAACTCACTGAACTCATGTTTGGGACACGTTTTCTACTTTTTCATTGTTTCTATGCTATGTAGCATAGCACAATGTAGCAGCCAGCATATCTCTCTTCTTCATTTAATCTGCCATTTTCTAGAAAGAAAATTTGCTGAAGGCTTAAGGTCTAAATGGTGCAACTAGTTTTAGAGGTCGAAATGTTGCCAACTGCAACTTCCTTGTTGGGATCGCTTGACAATATGGGCCTTTTCTCTTTGCCTTTGCTATGTTGTGCTAGGCTACATAGCGTAGCATAGTGTAGCACCTTGCGTTGACTAAATTTTGACTTGCCTTGCAACCATTTTATCACTTTGCATTTAGAATCTTGAGAAACTATCTTTCAAGGCTTGCTATGCTGCATAGCGTAGCAGACTCCTTTACTAGAAAGCCTATGGAACTATTTTGCTTATGTTGAGCACTTTGACAACCCTTAGCATGGTCTCTACATAAACTGTTATCTAGGTCAATTGTCCAATTGGGCAAGCTGGAGAGTCTAGTGAGCCTATCAACCCTGAAGATAGAAAACTTGTCAGACTAGTCAGTGTACCCTCAGTGTGAACCATGATGATGCTACACTTCTGGAAATCCTTGGCTAAATTCCAAGACTCTGCTGAAGCATGAGAGTCTTGAAATTTTATGGTGTTTCAACATGCACAACCTGGAAACCTTTCCCCTTAGTGTGGGAGTTTACCCCTTGTATGGAATTGATATCCTGAGCACATAAAATTACATGCCCCAACATGGAAGCCACAAAAGCCAAAATTCATCACTTCATGCACTTCAACTTTGACCTACCACTTCAACAAGCATGGTGGAGAGCTTAGCGTAGAAGATTCATCTCAAACGTGGAATGTGTGGCTTGGTTACTATTTATAGTAAATATAATGGCCATGGTAGAAAGCACTTACTATATATAGTAACACCCCAAATTCAAGCACCTATCTCATCTAAATTTGGCATCCAATTTACAGCAATTTTATAGTTGATTTGTAGCCATTTTTGTAGCTAAATCATAGCCATTTTTCAGCCCCATTCATGGTCCAAAGAACCTATAAAAACCAACCTCCAACAACATTTATAGGTTCAACATTTTTTGACAAGATTTAGTACTTTACATTGTTAAGTAATTTCTTAGTGAATTTTAGACATTTTCTTCACAATTCCCCACTTGGAACATTTTCAAGCACTCAAGGGTTATTACAATCTCCCATGTTTGCACCCTCTTGAACCCCATAGTGGAAGCATAATCATCTTAAGATTTGTGCATTTTTGGTATCAACACTACACTTTTGGGATTCTCAAACCCTAGCATGGAGTAATTTGGCATCCAAATTTTCCACTCTTCTCAGCCCCTAATAGTGATCAAACTTGCAAATCTAAGGTTGTAGTAGTTGAGAAAGGTCTGATAGTATTAGGACTAGCTTAGTACCTAGATCATGGAGAAATCCCATCAACTTCAATAGGCTTTGAACTTGTACCCCAGTGAACCCCCTTTTACTGCCCACTTAGTCATCATTTGTACACATTTCTCAAAATTACCTTTTATTTTCTGTCTCAATAAAGTCTTAAGTTTTGGATTTTGTGTAGAAAATATTTTTTTATCATCTATGCATTATTTCAGATCTGCTATCAATTTTACATTCGATTTTCTTTCTTTATTCCCACATTTTGCATTTCATAAATCCTTGGTTGATCTACTGGATAGGCCAAGGAACCTTGAATTCCATTTTTCTTATAGAGACCCTAGGGATTTGAGGTTGAGAAATTTCTACATTGGGGATCCTTGGTTTTTTTCTAGTTATCAAGATTTTTGGCTGCAACAGTGGATTTGTAAAACAATCCTTAGAAGATGAACCTGATTTGAAGAAGATATTTCCATCAATTTAATAGGAAATTCCATTGGCTAGTTCATATTCTGCTTACTTCAAATATTCAATAGATAAATCAAATTCCAAAATTTTAGAATAGATGATGTTGATGGATAGTACTTATCAGGAACTATAGTCTACCAATTACTCTACCATGATTAATGAACATGGATCAACGTCATTCTTCATGGTGATCTTAAATTATATTTTTATGTATTCATTCTTTATGTATTCAATAAAACTAGTGTATCTAATTAGAATTTTTATATTTTTTGAGCTTAATGAGTAATTATCTATGATAATTTATTTTTAAATGTGTTTTTATGTATGCATCTGTGGAAAAACCAATTAATTTGCTTTATGTATGCTTATTCAATAAGCCATTGGTGGATGGATAAGTTACAAATGTGATGATGATGGAAGAGTGTCACATGGGTTCAAAGTGCAACCTTGATTAATGAAATTCCCACAAAACAAAATTCATCCAAACACTTTTCTTTTATCTATCACTAGTGAACTACACTTAGGTTTAACGTAGATCTAGGACATACACTGTGGGTTCACATCTTAGGATGTAAACTTTAGAATCTTGGAAGAGTGCTTGATCACTAACAAGAAAAGGATATTTCATTAAGGATACTTGTAATCATTGGATGAGTCTAACTAATTTAATTAGACCAAGGTGCATGTCCTTGTTGTCCTTGGTCATCCTAGTCAGATGTAGATGATGATATGGCATTTCAATCATTCTCATGATTTCCACACATAATTAAAATTCATCTTCTCATGAAAGAAAAAGAAAAGAAAATAATAACAATAATCATAATAATAATAAGATTCCATGGAAAGAGGAATATAACTCCAAGTTCATTGGTCCATACAAATTAGTATATTTATCATTCCAAACAAATTTTATATTTTGTCAAATTAAGACCAAAATGAGTGGTTGAACTAATAATTATGTAAGCCTTTCTCATGTTCAATCTATTGCCTTGATCATTTGACATCCAAAATGTAAGAGTCCAAGATAATCTCTAGCTCATCCCTATCCATGATCATGAAGACCTAGAAGTCTCTCTCTTAGTGAACTTTGGTAATGTCAAAATGTTACTCCTATCCAAATCTCAACTCCATTTTTTCTAAGGGTTAGGTTCATAGCCCTTGACCCAAAATATAATCACATTTGATTCTAAAAAATAACATATGCATGTTCATGTATTTGTAATCATCTCTACGATGTGGGATTAGTTAGCATAACTAAAGGGATTTATGAGAGGTTTTTGATAAAGCAACATTTAGGGAGCCTGTTGTGCATATGTGCATAGGTGGAGAATAATCAAATTAGAATCTTGGATTTTGGATTTTCTATAGCATGCTTCCTTAGTTCAATTTCATCAATGATCATATCATGGAATAATCAAGGCTAGATGACATTGGAAGTGGTAGGTATGATCTTGCACTTAGAAGGGAGACTTGGAGGTCAATCCCTATTATATGGATGAGTGATGGTGAAGGAATGTGATAGTGAATCCTTAATAGGGTATAGTACATGCTCATTTGTAACAATGAGCTAATTGAATGGTTGGCTAGGGATTTAGTAATGTTTCACTATTACTTTTTTTCTCTTGTGTATCATTCCTTCCCCATATCTTTCTTTCCACTTTGTACATTGTTGTGTATGGTAGAAAGTTAATTTGATAAAGCAAAGAATGAGATTTGGTCATTAAAGGGGTAGAATCATGTAGGATTTTGATGTCTCACTAGTTATTGAGAATCCATGAGTGTACCATAAATGGATTTCAATAGGGTGAAAAAGGTACATGCCTGCTATGGGGACAATTCACCTATGAATCCTTGGTAGATAGGCATTGCAAGTAAGTGAGATTAAGCTTATCTTCTAGTGATGGTGATTCTTGCTTAACATAAGACATTTTATTAATCTTCCACTTGTGTGTGTTAACTCTTCAAGCTTTAAGATTTAATCATGATAAACCCTTCATAGTTTATCTTAGTTGTGCATATATTTGATTATCTTAATGTTCTAATCACTTCTCCACTTTTCTAAACCCACGTTCCTAACTTTCAGTTTGTAGGAATGCATGAATTAACCATGCGACTTAATTTACATTACCCTATATATCAATTAAGGTAATCTTGTAATGTTTTTATTGTCTAGCTCTTCTTGTGCTTTGTTTGGTTGATCCTTGATGTTTTGGATGTGTTTCTAACCTTGTTTGTGAACCCAAAGATCATTGGAGATGATTTGAGAATGTAAAGTGAAAATTTTTTTAATTTCACCTAGTTTGGAAACTACACTAATGCATCCCTTGAATCAACATGGGGTCATTAACACTCATACACTAGTGTAGCCATCCCCTTATGTCAACAAGCTAGTATATAAGGAAGGGTCCCTTCCAAGCCATTTTGTACTTAATTTTCATCCAATGTTTTCTTTCCCTTGGTTCTAGAGTCATAAACAAGAAAAATGTTAATAGATGTTTGCAATAAGGATGTATTTAGTGATTGTTTTACACACTTTCATATTGTTTCTTATCATTTTTTTTCTTGATGTGATTCAAGCCTGGTATCTTTTAAATTAGTCTTGGGGGATAGACATTAATTTGGATATGTTTTTAATGAACTTGGTAGTTATCTAAGAATTTCTACCTTACTTTATACTTATCCATGCATGCCACAATTTCATAGTTATGATGATGTTTCTCAAGTACTCCCAAGGATTATGTTTATCATTATTTTGATGCTCATTTTTTGTAATGTAGTATAATACTAAGAGAACTCACTTAATTTTTTGAATGCACATGACATGAAATAGCAATTGATCCTTGAGGAGAAGAATTATTATTAGTTCTTTAAGCTTTGTCCACTTTAGCTCAAGAAGTAGCTGCAATGGATAGGTTTTTAAGATTACATCACTAAATACTTTATTTGGTATTAACATGAGGCAGAAGAATTCTACCTCAAGCTTGTAGTGGATGATATCATGTCCTTTGTTAGTGGGATTCCTATGCCCATTTTAACATGGTCAATTGCTAGATTCACATGACTCTCCAATGAACCAATAAATAATTGGAGATCATGGACCCAACAAGATAGATGTAAAGATGTTCAAACTTTCTCTAGTCCAAAACACCATATCCAAAATCATCATGTATAAGTTCTTGCTCATCAAAAGAACACTATTTTTGGGTGGTGATGATGAAGGAAAGTATGTTATAAACATCCCTTACTTTCTCTACAAGGCCTTGATTTAGAAAATTGAAGATGTGGCCTAGGATAAGAGGGAGGTGAATGCCTTTATAAGGTTAATTTGAAAACTAGTAAGTTGGTAGATATATTTAATCTTCTAGAAATGCATCTCATATTTATGAAAATGATGAGCTAGGAGAATGTTATGGTCATGACCCCAAGATGACATATAGAGGTCATTAAGGTAGTACCTAGTTTAGAGAATGAAATGCCTTCCATTGAGACATCAAAATTTGATCTTGAGACTAGATCTACATGCACTAAATGAGAGGACCATCTATACCTCAAGCTTCAAAACATATGCAAGTAAGACAGTCTTGAAACACCTCAAAAATTCATGTGAGCAACATTATAAGCCTTAAAGCTAAATTTATCATTGTAATTTGGTAGAGATTCAATGGAAAAAATAATTGCCTTGCTATTCTATCAACCATGACCTTATTTTAGCAAAATTTTGGGTAATTTAAAGATTTAAAAATAAAATTTTTAACCCACATTATAAATTTTGTTTATGGTAACGTGTAGAAGCTAAAATGGTTGAAAATGCTATCAAGAATTGGGCTTTGCTCCATATGTTGAGAAAACTAGGGTTTTCCTTTGATGAGTTGTGTTGTTAGGCTACATTGACAAGATCTCATCAATGTGATCCCATTAATTTGGGGTTTTCCATATTGATGTGTACTCATCAATGTGGCCCCCCTATTTTCATTTATCAATGTGTGCCTACCCACTACATTTATGATAATATTTCCTTAATTGTAGTGAAGCTCTTGCAGGTTTTCTCTATAAAAGTAAGAATATTTTCTAAGTGCCTACAGTAGAAGTCAAAGAAGTGTATAGATCTACCTTAGTGTGAACAACAATAAAGATGAGCTTTTTTGACCAAACCTTGCAGTGCTTGGAATAGATTAATAGTTTCCTTATGCATTTAATATTTACACAATTTACTTTAATGTTTCTAAGTAATTAATTAATATCAATTAAATAGAAAACATAAGTATGATGACTTTGAGCATATGTTTAATGCTTGGTAATCCTAGTAGTACTTAATGCATGATAACCTAGTAGTACTATAATGTGTTTAGGATATGTATTAAGAGTGGGAGCAAATGCTTATGTTAGTATTAGTTAAATATTAGCTAGTTGTTAGATTAATTCAGCATTTAATTACTTTATTCTTGTTCTTAAGTGACTTAAACCATAAAATATAAAATGATAAAAATCATATTTCTCAATTACACTTAACCATACACTTGCACTTCACAAGTGAAACTAAGAAGATAATGATTACAATGGTTAGATTTAATTCCTAGAACCTAGTGTGCTTAGAGAGCTAAAGTCTATAGAATTTGACCAGATCACTTAGTGAATGCTAATGATTTGTATGATTGGACATAGGTTTTACTTGCTGCTCATCATTGATGTCATTACCAAGGACTTGTGTGAGCTATGTATGCTATCTAGGACTTAGTGAAAATTATTTAAAATCATTGTTAAAAATATTAAAGTCATAATAATTTAAAATAATAATTATTATTATAAAAGCAATTGGTATTTTCTTTCAATCTAAAATGTCTTCTTCTCATAAGGATGATTCCCCATGAGGTTCAAGCATACATCTAATTAACAAAGGAATGAACAGTCAAATCCACTAGTGCCCCAATAATGTAGAGTCATATATACTCATCCTAATACTTATGTGCTAGACTTCACCTTCATCCTATATTAGGATGAACAGTCGCACTGGAGGAACATGGAGGGCAACATTGTGTTGCTACTTGATTGATTATTTCCTACGATGTTGCACCAAAATCTTATAAGGTTGGACATCCAAAGGATCAATGTTGAATAAGTTAAGTAGGACCATGACTATAGGGATTATCGTACCACTAATGTATAATGCAAAAGAAATTAGCAAAGGAGAGGTGCTATGAAGCTTTGAAGGGAAAATATTTCAATAACCCCTTATTCTTATTAGGCCAAAAAGATGTAGAGGATCCTTTCTCTAGGGGTTCTTAGTTCATTGACTCTCCTTTTGATGAGCTACGATATCGCATCTGCCCCATGATATCACGTACACAATATCCTGTCCTGCTTCAATTTATATAAATAAGAGGTGTCTTCCCTTGTTCTATGGAGTTAGACTTAGACCCTTAGCTAAAATCTTGTAGTTTTACCATTCCAAAGTTAGAATAATTCCTATGTGCCCAAAATAGGAGTCCTAAAGTGAACAAATCTTTATTCAAGAAAATTGTACCTAAGCACCCATTTGTGTACGACAATAAAGACAAACTTTATGATAAACCTTGTAGCATACAGATTAAGCTAAATAGTAACTAATTATCATTGAATGTTTAAATGCTTTCCTAGTTAATTAATCTCTCTCAACCTTTGACTCTCCTAGTTAAGTACACTCAGTATGACTGCTTTGAGCATGTGTGTAGCACTTGGTAATCCATTAACAATTAGTGTTTGGTAATCCCAACAGTGTTACACTGGTTCAGGATGTGTGCAGAAAGTGGGAACGGATACTGGTGTTAGGAACAATTAGAACTTAATTAGTGAATAGTTAATGAAAGTTAGTCATCTAGTTCTCTTTACCTTCCCCTATTAGCATAAGACATTAAAAAAGATAAAAGTTATAAAAATCATATACCTCAAGCTTACTTAACCATACAACCATGACAATACAAGTAAGTTTGGGAAGACAACGATTGGTTAACCATGAGTGTTCCATTAGGTTGTGTAAGCACTTAGTCCTTGGAGTTCGATCGGATCACCCGTGAAATGCTTGTATTCGTATGGTTGAGTGTTGCGGCACCTCACCACTCATCATTGGCATCATTGCTAGGGACTTAGTTTTTTGTGTGCTACATAGAACATAGGAAATCATCCATATCATTGGGATGCTAGAACAAACCCTTTAGTGTTAATCAAGGAAAGATAAGAAAATAGTAAAATTTCACACCGAATAAGACAAAAATGTCTTCTTCTCCACATAAGAGCATTTCACCACCTAGGACTAACACAAGAGACAGTTGGCAACATAATACACATAAGCTAGATCTGCCAATTCCTCAACAATTTCGTGTGGTATATGCTCATCACGATGAGTATGTACCCAAATTTATCTTTATTCTCCATCAAGATGAACAACTACATTGAAGAGACTTGGAAGGTAACATAGTATTGCCTCCAGACCGATCAATCTCCAACATGCTCCTTCATGCTCTCTCATGAATAGGCATGTCATTTTTGTATGCAGAACATGTTGCATGTGATCATGACACAAGGGAATACCATCCCACAGAAGCACAACGGTAAAGGGACCTGCAATAGGAGAGATATCATACATCCTCGAAGGGTAAATGGCCCCATAACGCTTTGCATGTCTTGAGAAAAATTGAGGATGGTGAACCTGCTTCAATATGTTCCCCACCAAATGATGTTCCCCCTCCTCATGATGGTCACGAGGTGGTGTATCAAAACCTCCACTCCATGGTTCGAAACCCTAGTTTTGATTCCCACAAACATGAAGTGTTCAATGATGGAACAAAAACACATGGTAAGGGTGAATGTTTTGATTGTAATCATGATCAAGGCCGTAACCACCAAAGAGAAGGTAGAAAACACCACCATGGTGATGGTTCTCCTTCTTCACCTTCATTCTCACATTCACTCTCTCCTTTAGTGTCTGGACATAGTCATAAGGAACCTAACCATGAGGATAAAGGTAAAAAAAGTGAAAAAAATCGATGAGACAGTCGAGAATGAGGATGAGGGCACTCAAAGGAATCAAGGCATAAAAGAAGGGAGAGTAGCGAACCATGTAGAAACCATAGAAACTATGAACGAGATGACCACAAAGAACCCCTATGCATAACTAAAAGCATGTTAGATATCATAGAGGTTGTGAGAATCCCCACAAGGCACCAAAAAGATAGTAGGATCAAGAGGTTAGACATGAATAACATCCCATAATTTAAAGGGAGTTACAACGCTCATTCTCAAAACCATTTACAAGAATTACATGATGCATGTGCCTTGTAGAACATAGAAAATAAATGGTAAAAACTAAAGTTATTCCCAACGACACTGGTGAAAGCAACAGAAATCTGGTACCGGTCCTTAGAACCGGAGTCCATTAGGAGGTGGAGTACAATGTTAGAACTATTTAATGATAAGTACCAAATGTACTCTCGAGTGTCTAACCTATGAAAGAAAATCCAAGGCTGGAAGTAAGGAAACCATGAACCCTTGTATGCTACAATGGGCCACTATTACGCAGTGCTACATCACTGCCCTAGCCATGGTCATTCACAGTGGGATCAACTACGCCATCTCGTAGATGGACTTAGGCATGAAATAAGAAGGATCCTTGGGTCATATGCACAAGGAAGGTTATCAAAGCCTAGGTTTCATCAAATCCATAGATTGCTAGAGTAAGTAGCCAAAGAAGAAAGTAAGCTACGAAAGAGAGAAAGTGTAGAAGAGTACAACTGAGATCCTTCCCTCCAAAAAAGGGGAGCGAGATTCTGTGAGGAGGAAGAACAGTCACCACTCGAAGAGATGGTGAATAGGAAAAAATTTTAGCTCCAAAAGTTAACAACTGAAGTATCAACAAAGGTAGATCAAATCTGGGACTCCTTGGATAGTAGATTTGAAACTGTTCTTAAAATTGTAGAGGAGTCTAGGGAGCGAGGTAGTGACCATGACAAAAAGAAAAAGAGAAAAGTAGACAATGCACGTAACAAGGCTAAGGGTAAAATAACCATGATGGACGAGGTTGTGGATTCATACATGGACAACGATGGTGGATGTGAGATATGCCAATATGACCATCCTAAGGGATATTGCCTAGTAATCTCACATCTACAAGAGTCTGGGGTGAATGCACTCAACCCATGACTTAATAAACAGCAAGCACCCCCACGGTTACCTTATCCCCAATGTAACCCAAGGTAGTTCCACCAACCTTCAACATATTATACAAGTGGAACTCCACCACAACCTATTGAGCAACATCAATAGTGGCAATACCCACAGTCATGGGGGATGCCACCACCAAGGCAACAATTCCCTTACCGGCAACTAGCCCCATATGGCTAGTACGTGCAATAGTCAATCTCTCCACGTGACTCTATTGGTCACGTTACACCACAACGTCACTACCAAGCTTAGGAGTATTATAGGACTCCCTCTTCTAGGGGAGATAACCCATAGAAATACCATCCTACAAATCCATCTGCAACTATCACACTGATAGCTCCATTACCACCTACTCCAGTAATGCAAGGGAAACTCCCTACTCAACCGCAGCAACGCAATGCCATGAGGGCTACAAATCTTCAACTTGCTGCTAGTTCTAACAACCGTATGAAGATAAGACCTTTCTTCAAAAAACCAACAGTCCAACCAAGCCCTCACAACCACAAGTGGTTGAACCTCTAAATAAATCTCCATCAAATAAGGCTACAGAGCTCCCTTCAAACCAAACACCAAGCTCAATGCATACAGTTATATTAACACATGTCATTACTGACTGGATCAAGGTGGGCCACCATCCTAGAAATTCTTTAACCCCGGAAGCCCTCTAATATATCTCCAATTCATTGGGAATGAACCATGTAATGCTCTTCTGAACTCAGGTTCTGGAGCCAACTTAATATCGCAAGAGATGTACAAAGCTTGGAACCTACCTCCATTGAGGAAGAGCAATATTTTCCTAGAGCTGGCTAACCAATCCATCACTGTTCCCTTGAGGCTAGTGGAGGACATCATTACCACAGTGTGTGGGTGGTCATAGCCAGTTGATTTCCTAACGATACAAGTAAACAATGATAAAGGGGACTTTCTAATAATCATGAAAAGGGCATGGCTAAGTACCATAAATGCATGCCTAGGAATCTACAATCTTTCTCTAGAAATATCCAAGGAAAAAAAATTTGGGAAGATCAAGAAGAAGAAGGTTCCATGCATCACATACAGTGATACAAGGTGTGACTATGTGTAGGAATATTCAGCATCGCCTGCATGCAATTGGTGTGCACAAGAAATTAACATACAAATGTGCATGTATGTAGCAACCACACAACAAGAATACACCTAGTGGTTGATAGCTGATCAAGGGAACAACTCACCAACATGCATGGAACTAACTAAGGGAATAACTAATGCCCACATCAAACACATAGATGAACTTGAGCAGGTCTGTCACCAACTTCCAAACCTTAATCTAAAAACATCAATTGAGGGAGGTTGGAAATTCCTAAAAACTTCAAACAAGCATTCTAATAAGACAGTATTTGTCAATGTGAAACAAGCCAAACCTCACCATGAACCTAGAATGGTCAATGCACATAATCCCTCAGAGAAGGAATGACCCCGCTCATTATTTCAAATCTCCTCCTTCCAACTTAGTCATGGGGGAGATGGCCACCTATGTTGATCAATTGAGGCCCTTAGTTCCTTTTTAAGTTTTTGTTTTACACATTTTTGTTTTACAAATTTCTTTAACTTTTCTTGTTTTTGTTTTACAACACCGTTCATACTCTTTCATTTCTTTTTGTGTTTGTTTATTTTGTTAGGTTCGTCACCTAATAAGTGCTCCCAATAGTGGTATGAACTGTATTTTATTGATTGTTAATGTTTGGTTTTTACCTTTGAGTTATAATGTTGATACTAAGGTATGGTTCTTTTGATATAACAGGCAATGATTCCATGTCATCCATGCATCCATGAATTTCTATGGTCTTTCTTACATTGGAACTGTATAGTCCCTTTTTCTAAAAAATAAAATTATTAACAAACTGGTGACTGGGCATTTCTCAAACTAAGGAAGGACTCAAGAATTGAAAAGGGTATGACTTCAAGGGGATTTGATGCATTTGTGTTGGCTATTCTCTTGGATGCTTGGATGTTTTCTTCTTGGGTTTTCCTTACCATTCCAATGTTGCTCCATTATCAGGAAGCTAAACCAATAAAAATAATAAGTCTTTGCATGGTGTGGTTCTCACACAAGAAAAAAACATAGATACTGATAATTCAAAGCACACCCCTTAGAAAAAATAATCATCTAGGCTACAAGCATTGGTAATGGGACTAAACAGATAGGTTTCCTCTAACTCAGGCCCTCTCTCACTTCCTACTCTTTCATTTCTCATTTCTTTAGAATGGTGGTGACTCTTTAGTGGAAGCATTCTTGCTACTTCAAGTGGATGGATTGGCCAAGTGTATTAATGTGAAGTCATTGAATGTGGATTTTTTGAGGCTAGATTTGGAATGAGATCTACTAAGTCACATTAATCATAAATACACAAGGGGTTGTACACCACCTTGTTCTTGGGACTCCATTCCATTCTCTTCTTCTCATCATTCTTTCTCCATGTTCCACCTCATTGCTAGTTATATCAGTAGTCTATATTTTGGTTGATACATTATTTTCTTTTTGGTAAATTCTTGTGGTTAAGACTTTAACTCTTTCTTCCAAATGACATTTCTAGAGCCTATGGACTCTTTGAATGTGGGATTTTCAGGGCATTAAGGACATGAGCCTGCTTTGGGGAGGACCCACTAGCATTCCTAATTGGCACATCAGTTAACTTCTTTCCCTTAAACATTACTATAATTAACATTTATTTTGTTCATTTCAACCTCTGACATCCATTTTATTGACATTCCCGTTGTTTAGTTTTCTCCATGTTTCTTATTCCTTATATTTTTCCATTTTATCACTATTGGAGAATCACTCTTAGTCATGGGGGTCCTGGTCTAATTTTTTCAATTTTCTTCTAACCCCTATACCTTGGGTAGTCACCAATGTTATATCTCCAAAATCTGTATTAGCCATATCACAACTCAACCAATGGACCCTACACCAAGGCAAGGTATCAACTGCATTGTGATTTATTTACCCTTGCTAATATGTGACTGTGTTGTGTGTGCAGATCATAATCATACAACAATGGACTAGATTTGGAGGAACCACTTAGGATGGACTCGTGTTGGAACAATTGTGCAAGGAACAAGATTGATGGAGTGATTATGGATGGACAACGGAAGGCACAATCTTGGCATTGGCAGCAAAAATCTTCTTTTTTCTCTCTTTCTCTCTTCTTTCTCAGCTTCCAAATAAGGCTAGATGTCAAATGTGTATAGTGTTCATTCTTCTAGACATGAACACTAATATTGTCATGTATTGTAATGATTGATCTGTTCACATGTCATCCCATTCACCATTAGTGTCATTGAAGTCAATAATCCCATACCTTCTAAATATTTTGTAAGGAACTCAAGGATGAGTTTTCATTCAGTCATGGGGTTATGATGAGCTGCGATATCATGTACGTGATATCGCATTCGCCCCGTGATATTGCACACGCCAAACTTAAGATTTTCGAAGCATTACAAGCAAACAAAAGTCCATAACACCAAGCCTTTTGGCAATTTTCATTCAAGATAAACACAAAGACTATCAAAGTAGTGTAGATCTAGCAAGAGTCTATAGTCATTCTTCCACCCATAGCATAGATCCTAGTGATGGAGAAATCATTAACGAGCTTGAGGAGTAGAGTGTTTTGGATCAACAAAATTAGAGCTAATTGCAGAGCACACCCTACCAGCTAAATAAGGTTCCAAGCATTCTTGCTTTGGATCCTTTTACATTTAAAGCCTAAAAATTTGTATCATTTAAACTATGTTTTTTTGAACAATTTTATTATTTTAATTAAAATTTTGTAGTTTCATTTGCTCAAGTACAAATTTCTTTTATATTTCTCTACACATAGATATACCTCTACAATTTTATTTATTTGTGTTATTAACAAATCATAAGTCCCTAGGTGATTAGCAAGATTGTCAAAGGTGCTTTGGATCCTTTTCTCAAAGCCCATGGATCCAAAGCCAAATTTTTTCACTCAATTTTTTTTCCATCCAACACTAAATTTTTCAAGCTTCACATATCCTATTTTATGCTTTCACATTTTTCATTTTATCACTAGACTTTACTATGTAACTTTATTATCTTAAATTGTAGCCTTTTATGCAAGAAAAAATCTAAAGCAAAATGAAGTATATAAAAATTTGAAAAAAAAATTATTTAATAATTAATAATATCTATATCAATAACTAACATCACACCATGTGATGAAACAATAACAAAAGCATAATACTAGTATAGTGCGACAAGATGACAAAAAAATAATAATCAATATAGTCTCTAAGGCTTTGATAGCCAAAATGATAACAATACCAATAAGATGTGGCAAAAACAATAAGACATGATAGGCTCATAATCAAACAACTATAAATAAATTGTAGGAGGAGGAAGAGGATCATCATTGCTAACATCATAACCATCACCATTGCTAGCATCATGAGAGGCCTATAAATAACAAAATAATGTAAATAATTAGGACCATAACCAATGAAGAATAAATAAAATTTATAACTTAAAGCTAAAAACAAAAATAGTTTTACAAACCTCAAGAGAATTAGGGTTAATGTTTGCAGGGGAAAATTTTTAACGACCCATTTCAAGCCTACAAAGAATCTATTCTTCGCTCATGTTGGCCTAGTTATTGTCCCCTAAGTCCACACTTGCTAAGACCTTTCCATTCTCTATATTGATCCACTCAAGTGGATCAAGAGAAAATTTAGCAATAGTGGATGCTCCAAATGTGGTAGTAATCTAGGGAGTAGGATCATCAGCAACTACCAATGATTACTCAAACAAGTAGAAGGTGTCCTCTACATGTATTCCCTACACAAACAACTCATACTTATGCTATTTCATGGTTGTCTCATGCCATGACTTTTTTTAGTTCTCTCTTTCCATCTTGTAGAGCCATTTATGGATCTTTTGTTCCCTATTCCATTCCAAGACCAATGCATAGTAATCATGCCACTTCTTGGTCTTAAAAACTAGATGTTTCATCCCCATATCCTTCTGTTGGCAACCGTTTGGGACGCGACCGCCAACGAGTGTCCTCGAACAGGATTTGGGTGCTTAGTGGTCTCTGGCAACACCAAGGCCCAGATACCTCCAAATAGACTCAGTAGTTAATGTGAGTATGTGTGTGTGCTCAAATGTTTTTGCAAAATTTTATTTGTTACAAGTAGGTATTATAAGGACCATGTAGACTAGGCAATTGAACAAAATAGGAACTCTCAACAACTCATAATACCTGGCAAAGTTGGCTGAATCTCTTTAGGATAAGTCATTTGTAGTTTACACACAACGCAATCATTTCATTTTTCACAACTGCACGCTGCAACAGCACACACACATACTCACATTAACTACTGAGTCTATTTGGAGGTATCTAGGCCTTGGTGTTGCCAGAGACTAACAGGCACCTAAATCTTGTTCGAGGATACTCGTTGGCGGTCACATCCCAAATGGTCGCCAATAGTTCTTTTGACACTAGAAGGAGGGCTAAAATTTTAGCCTCTAGGTTCATAAGCCTTATAATTTTGTCACATCAACAATTCTTTGTTACTATAAAGGCTTAAGAAATTAGATACTATTTTCAGTTCATGACCAAGAAGATTGATAGTTTGGAAAATTTGAAAATTTCAAAAGATATTCTAGATTCTAAGATTGATTCTTCATCAGAAGAAGAAGAAAAGAAAGATTTTGAATTGGGAACAAGTAGTGGAGTAAGAACTAGAAGATCAAGAAGATCACCCATTATATCTAGTTTATCGATTTATAAGAGAAGATCTAGAAAGTCTAAGAGTTCAACTATCCAAAGGAATAGGATGGCAAATACTTGGCAAAGAGTTACACCATTAGGATTTTAGAATTACAATGATATTCCTAAGGTAGTTTACAAATATTTGCCTAAGCCTTTCATTCCTAGAAAATCTTTTTTAGCTTAAGAATATATTCACATGTTTGAGTTAGCTTTAGCTCATGCAAATATTCAACATCAAGATCAAGCTTGTAGGTTGTTTGTATTAAATCTAAAGGATATGGTTTAGATTTGGTATTCGAACTTACCAAGTAATAGTATTACAAGTTGGGATGACATGAAGAATCTTTTCTTGGCCCAGTTTGGTAATCAATTAGATTAGCAACAACTATACTGTGGGCTAATACGAGCTAAGCAAGAAGTTAAAGAGTCAATTAGAGAGTTTAACATCAAGTTTCAATGAATTTGTGGACTCTTTCAAAGGCAATATAGACCATTAGAAGAAATTCTTAAAGAAACTTATCTTAAGGCTATCAACCCCAACATTTCAATTTGGTTAAGGAGAACTCCAAACTTAACTACACTAAATGACTACTTTAGTGAAGCTATACAGTTAGAAAAACAATTGAGCTTGAATCTTAAAGAAAATATTGTGATTCAAAAAAGAGAAGAAACAGTTATGATTCCTATGCAAGATTTTGCTTAATTTAAAGCTTTACCAGGTCCATCTCATGTTAAGAAAGAGCAAGAACATGAAAGAGTAGGATCTAAAAAAGGACAATTAATGAGAGATATGTCTAACAAAATAGTGAAGCTTGAAAAAACTTTGGCAAGAGTTAATATCAAGGAAGAAAGGAAAAATAGAAAGCATAAATATCAAGACACTAAGTTAGTAGAAGACGAAGATGAAAGTAACCTTATTATGTCCAACTTTCTTGATATTGAATCTGATAATGAGTTATCTAGTGTTCATTATGCAAGTAAATCTTCTAGCAATGGATCTAGCGATACCTTTTCTCTATCAAGTTCTGAAGAAGATATGTCTTCAGATGAAAAATGTAATAACAATGAGGAAAATGGATATAATCTCCAATCAAAGGAAAGATTAACTACTTCTAGATCCCCAAATGTTATTACTAATCCATCTACTAAGAGAAAAGCTTTTGAGCCAAGTAGAAGAGCTAAGTATAAAGGTAAAGACAATCAAGTAGAGCAAAGCACTTCAAATCAGTCTTTTAATAAATGGGTAAAGAGATCAAGCTTTATTGGTGATGGAGAATATGATTTGATTGAAGACCTTAAACATGTCAAAGCTAATATTAGTTTTTATCAGTTGTTTCAAATAGGAGATCAGCAAAGAAAGGCTTTAGAGTTCATTAAAGGTAAAAGGAGAGTTAGAGAATCAGAGTTAAGTTATGTGTCTAACAATGATGAGAAATTAAAGACATCATATGATAAGGAAGCTCCTCCTTTCCTTTTGATAATGAAATTAAAGGATAAATATTTACACAATTGTTTGGTTGATTCTGGAGCTACATCTACTATAATGCCATTGTCTATATGTAAGAAACTTGGTTTGATTCCTGAAAAATCAAATAAAAAGATTGTTCAAGTGGATAAAAGTAGAGTGAATATTGTGGGCCAATTACCAAATATTCTATTGGAAATTGCTTCCAAACCCCACATCAGAAGTAGAGTAACTATTCAAGTGGCAGATATACCAGATTCACATAGTCTCTTATTGAGTATAAGTTAAAGTAAGAATTTCTCTAGATACATATCAACAGATTATTCTCATATGTGGCTACTTTGGAAAGGAGAACCAAATCAAATATACATCTATAGTGAACCTTTCATGATTGATAACATTACTTCAAATGGAAAAAGTAAAATGGCTGAAAAAGGAGGTGTTGAAAACAAAATTTGTACACTCCAAGAAAGTTATAGTCCTGAAAAGGAACAGTCAAAGCAAGAGTATAAATGGGGGATCATACTTTAAAAAAATACATTGATACTACACTTTGGAAGTCTACTAGCTAGCACTTGGGCTCTCACTTGGAAACACACTTTGGCTCTTGGGAAGAGCATTTGTAAAAGACATTGTGAAAGATTGCTTGTAAGATGGCTTGCTAAAGAAAAGATTTCAACCTTTTTGTCATAGTCCTATGAGTTATGTTTTATTCTTGTTTTGTTTAAATTTTTTAGCTAGTAGTTTAGATAGTATCATCCTTGGTAAGTAATTTTGGGATTTTTAGATTGCTCTTATTGTTCTTGTTGCCCAACAGAAAATTTCTATTAAAATTTTGCCATATAAGTGCTTGTATTTAAAACCTTAAGAGCATTTTAGTAGTGAATTTGGTTATTGTGCAACGTATAAGGACTGCTTTTGAGATCGTTGTAAGAGAGCCTCTTCTTGTAGTCATGTCGTTGAACGATTCAATAGCCAAGAGGGTTCAAAAAATCTTTGGTATTTTGATGGGACCAAAATAGCTTCTTTTTATCTTTAAAGTGAATCTCCATGGTATTTCAATTAGAAATTGTCAAGTTTTTTGAATGTTCTATTGAATGCAATTTTTGACGTCCATTATCTATCCAAAATGGAGTCTCGTACATGGTANTTGAATCTTGCTCTATTTCTAGTTTTCTTGTGGAACTATTTCTTTCTCTGGGGAAAGCTAGAAGTAGATTCGCAGAGTTGTGCTCAAATGTTTTTGCAAAATTTTATTTGTTACAAGTAGGTATTATAAGGACTGCGTAGACTAGGAAATTGAAAAAAATAGGAACTCTCAACAACTCACAATACTTCGCAAAGTTTGCTGAATCTCTTTAGGATAAGTCATTTGTAGTTTACACACAACGCAATCGTTTCATTTTTCACAACCGCACGCCGCAATAGCACAAACACATACTCACATTAACTACTGAGTCTATTTGGAGGTATGCGGGCCTTGGTGTTGCCAGAGACCAGCAGGCACCTAAATCCTATTTGAGGACACTCATTGGCGGTCGCGTCCCAAACGGTCGCCAACACCTTCACCATGTTTATTTTACCTAGGCCACCTTCCCCTAGATGACACTCCAATAACAAGACCACTTGATCTCCTTACTATGCAAGGATTCCCTATTAGCTAGACAGGCCTCTATTAATTTCTTATGATCCTCAAGTTTGTTGACTTTTTTGGTCATCTCCTTGATCTATTTCTTTGCTACAATGAGATGTTCACACAACAACTTATTAGAACATTGAGATTCCCAAAACATTAAGGCACATGATGCCATGTTTTTGGTAGCACCTTCATATAACCTTAGGGAAACACTCTCTACATCCGAAGGCATCTAAGAGAGCTAATGAAACTCAAAGTCTGTGGATCACATCTTATCTTGGAAAATACCAATAATAAAAACCTTAAAATAATAAGAAACCATAAGATAAAACATAAAAAACTACAATCATATAGCCATAAAACATGAAAAGAAACATAAAATTGTAAAACAAAACATGTAAAAAAAATACAATTTAACTATTCTTATCATAACCAGGGTCTATCTATTGCAACCTTCGCACCATAACATCCATCATTCCTCTCATGAACTTCACATTGTCTAGGACCTTCATCCAAGATTTAGTGTGGAATGTAGATGACTCTGGAGAAAGATCATGCTCTAGAATAAGAATAACAAGTCAATGCCCATCTACAATTAAAGAGCAACAAATAACAAAAATAAAAATAAAGATATAAATGCTAAAGCTCATTAGGAAGGCCATGAGGTATGTCTAATGGGTCATTGTCCTCCAAAGGTGTATCATCTAAGAAGGAGTCCAATACATTTAATGCCTACTTAGATCTCCTTTCCTCTTCCTCGCACCTACACTCTTCCTCCACAATAGCATAACTAGATAAGTCATGTATCCTCCCTATAATAAATTAAAGTTAACAAGAATAAGAAAATAGAAAATAATTTTAATACAAAATATAAGGATAAAATTAAAAATATACCTCCAACATTTTGATTCTCCATTTTCAACTTGATAGTCATTTTCCTAGGTGCTTCCAAAACTAGGGTTGGGACATTGACTTCAATGTGTGGATTCTTCATCTTGTCTTGAATGGCACTATCTACTTCTAAACATGCTCGTTTGGCCTTCTTTGCATTTTCATGAACAACATAGGTATTGGTGCTAAAAATCTTGGTTGCTAGAATGAAAAAAAATTGAAAGATTAGAGCGCTAGAATGTACACTTGTTAAAGGATAATGTAGCACTAGGAGGTGATTTAAGCTAAGTTTCTAGCTACCCTCTATAACTTACATCTTTCCCTACTATAATGGCTACCTTAACACCATTAGTAGGTACACTATAAAGATCACTAAACATAGATTCCTTGATATTTATAATGATAGGAAAACCATGGACACTAGAGGAAAATTTGGTAATATCCTCATCAAAAGTGTCAATCACATTCAACATTTTAGCTTGTTGCATAGATGAAATAGGTAGCATAAGAAGGTCAAAAAAACTTGCATCTATTAGCCTTTGTTGCATAATCCCAAGAGCCCTATTCATCAACCATTCCTATGCATGATCTACCTCATCCCACTTGAGGAGAATCATCTTCTCAGTACAATCTAAAGTAATCACAATGATATTAGACTCATGCACAATATCTACAATGTAAAGTTATTGACATGTTAGCCATTAAAAACTAAAACCTATAAAACACTAAAATGTTGGCCATATTAAAATGATTTTTAATTTACCAAGTTTAGATGAATGTTTGTGAATGGTGGGAGCTCTGGTGCACATTCCTAAATCTTAGAGTGTCAAAAAATTATGTGCATGACTGGTAGCAACACATTTTTGGTACACCTAAGAATACCACAACTTGTAGTTATTGAATTATACACCAAGTTGATTAAGCACTTGAATCCTTATTCTCTTGCCTTGTTCAAACTCCTCCAAGGTAATGTGAGTAATGGATAAAGTCTCATCATTATCTACTAGTCCCTCGATGTGTACCTTATATCTAAGAAAACAAAGAAAATGCAAAAACATCAAGACCAAGAACTGCAAAATCAATAACCATAAATAAAAAAAACCAATGCAAAAATAAGCCTAGTCTTGGGAGGATTCTAAAACAAGGAGTTCGCCCTACACCTAATCATCACGGTGTTCCCAATATGGTACATTGCAAATTCTGGAATCCCACAAATCTATGATAACTATTGAAGTACCACAGAAAGTGTGCCCCCATCTCGCTCCATCTCTATAGTAGTTCCAGGATCATCCTTCATGAACTTGACGATATATTGGAAAGACCCCACCACCAAAGTTTTAGTAATTATCCTTGCAACATTAGAGGCCAAGTGTGATCATATGATCATACTAAACCACTACAATAGATAGAGTAGGAATTCCCTAGCACTAGGGTAGAAATCGACATGGGTTTGCTCATCAAATTGCATTTGGGAAGCTAAGCTATTTTGGAAAGGTTGCTCGATAAACAATAATATGCTCACTAGTTCAACAACCACAAGTATGAGTTTGAAATAGGCCCTGTACATAGCATTAAAGCATTGAAAACCATAAAAATATTACAACAAAAATTAATAGAATGTAAGCCTAAATAACCACTAGCATGAAAATGTTATCATTAAATGTAACCCAAAAAAAATATGGTAAATTATGAAAAAAAATTAATGTTCAAATATGTTCAAGGGCATAGGGGCAACACTAAGGTTGGTTTTGTATGATGAACTCAAGCATTTAATGACCTAGGGAGAGTCAACGCCTAAGAACAATATTAATAAATTCAAAATTAACTAGCTACACTATATCATTAGTATTTCTAAACTTAGTTAGTAACACCAGTTTTATCTACACTAGTAAAGCTAACCTAAAATGCAAAGGGGAGGAGAACACATTGAATAGTCATTTATTTATTAATATCATTTTTAACAAATGTAACATGTATTTACAATTTTCAAAAGGATTGTTTGAGGGAATTCTAAAATTTGGATGTAGCAATTTACAAAACTAATACAAACAAATTTGAAGAAAGCCCAAAAATTTAAATATTTCCATATCTACTTGCTAACTACCAATTGAAGAAGAATTTCTATTATAAAGTCAACTAGGAATGGGGATTGTGCACATGCTTCAATAACTATATGCATAAAAAGTAATGGAAGTGAAGTCTTTTCAATCATAACATTTATTGCACTAGCTAGAACCTATTGAGTGTCAAGGAATGGACAACATGCATTTGTAACCTTCTTTATAGGAATTACTTTCATTTTAGGATCTATTCCATTTATTATGATCAATACCTCATAAGGTATTAATGGAGGTCTCAAATGCTTCAAACCATGTAAAATTTGTGCTAGTGCTTCTTCAAACTTGTTAGCTGGAATGTTGAAAATATAAAAAATCATTTGGCAGCTTCATTTAGCAATGTAACAAACCATGAGACTAATAAAAATGAGTGGCAAAAGTAGCCAAGAGTCATTGTTGAAAATTTTACTTTGTGTTTGGTTACTTGTAATGTCTATTGTTGGCGGGTAGATGAGCAGTAGTTGCTAATGAAAATGGAAACATGGGCATTGTTGAAATCAACCCATAGTAAGGATAGGATGATTTTATGGCATCATTACATTACAAATGTTGTGTTTTACACAAAGGATGCATAGATTCCCATAAAACAACATGTATGCCTACCTCTAACTAGTTTCTGTGATATCTCAGCAGATGTTGAAGAATGTTATATTAATAAAATATTTACTATAGAAAAAGTATATGTGCAATGAAAATTCAAAAAAGTGTATATGACTATGTGTAATGGAAATTTGCAGCTTGAAACACCTCAAGGAAAATTTGTAAATTTTGCATGATAAGCCTTAATAGCCAAATTTACAATATAACTAATGAGAATTAAAAGGCAAAAAATAACTACTTATTTTCTTATCAAAAATCTCATCTGATTTCCTTGTTTTTAGCTAAAATTTTAGAAATATTTAATGTGTAAAATGAAATTTGTAGCATTTAAAGTGCATGAAAGCATATGTGGAGGACATATAGAATCATGAGCCTTGGCCACAAAGATTATATAATTAGGATATTAATAGCCTTATATGGAAAGTGATTTCTTCTAGAAAGTCAAAACTTATGATACATGTCAAAGGTATGGGAACTTGATACATGTGTCCTTAACTAAGTTACACACCACTCATATCACATGGTTATTCTAAAGATGGGAAATTGATATCATCAAAGCCATAACACCCAAGTCTTCTACTGGACATAGCTTCATCATCACTACAACTGAATACATCACTAAGTGGATTAAAGTTATTCCTCTAAGGAAAGTAATGTCTCAAAAAGTCTATAAACTCATATAAGAAAATATATTGCCTCATTTTGGTTTACCTTTAACTATAGCTACAAATAATGGACCACAGTTTAGTAGCTAAGAAATGCAATCCTTTTATTAACAACTAAACATTAAACATTTCTTTTCATCACCATACTACTTGTAAGCCAATGGCCAATCTGAAATTATCAACAAAGTCATCAATAATCTTTTAAAGAAGATGCTAAGTAATGGTAAATGTAGATGACATGATCAATGTTGTATGTACTTTGGACCTATAGGACAACCTTTAGGATTGTAACTAGAGCTACATCATATAGCCTAGTTTATGGATCTGAAGATGTTTTGCCTCTTGAATTATAGGTTTCATCTTTAAGGGTAGCTCTATCTAACTTCATCAATGATGAACTAAATAAGAAGTTGCATATTATTTATCTCAATTTAGAGAAGGAGAAATGGATACACATTCTTGTCAACATCAAAAGGTATTAAGAGAGGCAAAAACAATAGTATTGTCATGATCCTAACAAGTGGAAAGTCAATGAAGGGAAACTTGTCCTCAAGGCCATTCATCAACATGTAGACAAGTTCTCAGACAACTATGAAGGATCTTTCTTAGTCACTAAATCCTATGGAAATGGAGCATTCAGACTAGCAAACTTAGATAGGAATGATTTGGCCAACCAAATCAATCATTCCTATTTCACACCATATTACATCTAACACTAACCCATTTTCTTGTAGTCTTTGTTTTTCATTGTTTACAGGTTAGAACATAAGATCGATATTGATGACTATGATGGTCTTCAACAAAAAATCCTACATGACCTCTTATCTCTCTTTTTAGCATCTCAAAGACTACAAACTTTTTACAAATCTATGAAGAAATGTATAGATCTCTCATGTATCTATTGACTATAAACAATTGTGACCTATATCTAGTTGTTGACTCATGTGACCATATGAAAATTCTTGCATTAACATGTACTCTTTGACTTATTTTATCATTCTCTTATAGTTGTATTTGTAGGATGAAATCTAAAGTCACTGCATAAGTGTGACTCATTGTAAAAGTGAGTTACCATGTAACCTCAATGCATGAGATGTAGTTAGCTTGTTCGATCTTCGCAATAGTGCTTACCCCACATCACTTCCATCACCCCCTATCCATAGCCACTTCTCGTAGCTAAACTATAGCCTCCCATACCTTATCAATAATGAAAACCTATGTTTGACATGCACCATGGCCTTCTAACATCTTCTCTAGCATGCTTCATGCTTAAGTTTGCTAAATGTGGTATATCTCATTTAGTGAGAAAGAAAAAGTCCCCAGTAATGGTGCCAATGATAAGTGGCAAGGTACCCCTACACACAACCATATGTATCACAAATCGTTCATGTGTTCTTTGGTTGAATTTCATGGACTTTAATCATTTTTCATGCACTAGTATTCTAGGAAGTGTATCTTGCCTTAAGATCAATCGTTGTATTTCCAATTACATTTGTGATGTACATTGGTATGGTTAAGTGTAATTGAGGCATATGATTTTTATCATTTTGTGTTTTATAGTTTGGTGTTAAAATGTAGATAAAAGTAATTGGATGAACTAATTTAAATTAACTAATTGATTAGCATTTAACTAATCCTAACATAAGAATATGGTTCCACTTTCCATACACATCATGAACCCACATATCCACTACTAGGTGACCAAGTATTACACTATTAGATATACCAAGTAATAACACTACTGGGATTACCAAGAAAATATGTGTTATGCTTAAACTAGTCATACTTATGTGTTTAATCTATCTTGCTTAATCACTTCATTAACTTAATTATTGAAAACATTTAATAAATAATCAAAATAATTAAATAAATAATTGAAAAAATTAAATGCATAAACAAAATATTTCATCTATCCAAAGTTCAACAAGGTTTATTAGAAAGCTCATTTTTATTACCACACACACCATTATGCTCAAGTACAACAATGCTCGAATAAAGACCCATACACTCAATGACTCATACTGTGGACACTCAAGAGAAATATTCTAACTTTCAAATGGAAAAAATACAAGAGCTTTGCTACAACTACAATTTTTCTTGCAATAAATGTGGTTGGTAGACATGTATTTATAGCTAGAAATAGATACTATGTCGATAGGGCCATGTTGATGCATGATATGATGCATCAACTAGGCCCCATTAACAAGACCCAATCAACAAGGTCATGTTGATGAGATCTTGTCAACACAGTTGACAAAATTGCAACTCATCATACCCTCATGACTGAATGAAAACTCATCCTTGAGTTCTTTACAAAATTGGGAAGGTAAGGGATTCTTAAGTGACCTTTCAAAAACAAAATTGATTGACTAACTTTGACAAAAAATGGAGTACCCAAGTGTACAGATCAACACATTATAGAAAATGGTGGTGTTTAGGACACAAAATTGAACACCATGATAGGACTCTTCATAATCGAATAGCATGTTCCTTGATTGCATGAAGTGTAGTAGAGAATATTAAACAATCCTAGGTAGTGGTGGCTCATGAGGTTCTAAGGGACCTTCATTGGCTTCATGCACGGGTGATGGTTGAAGTGGTTGTGGTTGTCCTAATACTGCTACAACTTCAAGTGGGAGGTGGAAAGCATCCAATAGTGCTTTAATTTTCTCCTCACTTCCAGGATCATGCATCATCCATGCAGCTTTACCAATGTGGGTTGAAACGAGCACATCCCAAGGACATAGGATTGTTGGAAATAATTCCATTACATTAATAAACTAGGCAATGAACTATTTACATTTAATGTCAAACACCTTGACTGTGTCCTTCAACTCCTAGTAGTCATTCATCCTTTTGGCTAGGTTCTTGATGATTAATCATTGATCTCTAAATTGTGCTCTAAGAACTTCAAGTTTAGAATTTGCAATCTCAAGCTTCTATTTGGTGTCTTTGTGGTGCTTAAACTTTGCCTCATAAAAAAAATATGAGCTAGCCAATTGTTTATCCAACTCTAACCATGGTCATCCAATAGTCATCATTGCCAAGTTTGTATATTAGAGATTGGCAAACTCCATATATTTTGTCATTTCTTCAATTTACAACTCCTTCAAGTGGATCTCTGCTTTCTTGTAGTTATCAATCCCATCAATAATGGTGTTGGCGACCATTTGGGACGCGACTGCCAATGAGTGTACTCGAACAGGATTTAGGTGCTTGCTGGTCTCTAGCAACACCAAGGCCCAGATACCTCCAAATAAACTCAGTAGTTAATGTGAGTATGTGTATGTGTTGTTGCAGCGTGCAGTTGTGAGAAATGTGAAGATTGCGTTGTATGTAAACTACAAATGACTTACTTTAAAGAGATTCAGCCAACTTTGCCAAGTACTGTGAGTTGTTGAAAATTTCTCATTTTGTTCAACTACCTAGTCTACGTGGTCCTTATAATATCTACTTCAAACAAATAAAATTTTGCAAAAATATTTGAGCACAACTCCGCAATATACTCCTAATTTTCCCTAGAGAAAGAGATAGTTCCACAAGAAAACTAGAAATAGAGCAAGATTCAATGGAAATAAGTGGAAAAGAAAAGAAAGTAGATTTGTGTAGATCTC
>MNCI01038110.1:67038-111338 GCA_015680685.1 Gnetum montanum | reverse complement strand
AGAGCCCAAGTGCTAACTAGTAGCCTTCCAAAGTGTGATCTCCAAAAGTGTGATGTATGAGACCCCAATTGTGATATGTGAAGTCATATTGATCCTTGACCCCTGAAGCCTTTTTATAGGATTCAAAGGTAGGTAGGGAAGTTACAATTTCAAAAATATCCCAAAAATATCTCACCTAACTTTTCTCCCAAGTAATTGGACTATCCAATCAGAAAATTACTTCCCCAACAAGCTAGGAGGTCACTTGTCCAACAAGTTAGGTAAGTTATAATAATTTTGGGTGGTTGCAACCACCAAAGAGACAAAAAGGCTACAATTTAGTTATAAATAAAAGGGATAATAGCCAAATATCTCCTTTTATAGGATGTTACACAAATATCCCATCATTGTCCTTTCCTTTTTAATTCCCTTGTAGTGATAGAGATAGTAACCATGGATTTGATGCATGGGTTGATATGTAAATATGCATATATGTATATAACCGAATGCATAAGTGGGGTTGTAATTTCACATTTTAATTTGTGGCACCCCTAATGTAATTCCAGGGCCAATTCTACCTTTATCTTCTCTGCACTTTATTTTATTTCTGAACCCATGTATTGGTAATTGCTGTTCAGCTAATAACGGTTTCAAGAACAATGGGAATAATCAGCTAGTTCGTTTATTCCTCTGCGCAAAACCCGTAGAAACAAACACATATGCAAACTGCCACCGTGAGAGGAGGTTCTACCGCAACCGATGGTTTCAGTGGAGGGTTTCGGAGCTGCTGAGAACGTGAGGAACATGCTGGGCCTTTCTTCTTTCTGTCCGTCACTGCCCATCCATCTTTCTCAGGTGCGTAGTCTTCCCCTGCTGATTCTGTAGCATCCTCAGGCGCCCACATTGATGGTCGCAGCTCAACAGCCAGCACTCAAGGTGGTGCTCCGATTGGCGTGCAAGACAATGGCAACAGCAGAGGCCAAAACAACTCCTTTAACAGCGCTCGCGGCAGTAGCAGTGGTGGCAAAGGGATGATTTTCGTTGCAGGTGCTCTTCAGCAGCAACAAGGGTTTCAGTGTGAACAGACCAGAGCCTCCCAGCGACCGCTTTGAAGGTCACGTCAACTGAGAATATCAACGACATTGGCAGCGATGAAGAAATAGACCCGTTGGTTGCATTCACGACAAGGAGAAAGAAAAAAAAATAAACAAATACCTTGAAATGTTGGACGCTGCCACCAAGACCGTCGACGTCGTTCAGAGCCATTTAGGACCATTACAAGAATGACTGGTAATAATCCAGTTATGCCCGATATTTGTAGATTTGAGAAGAACACTTCTATTGCCACGCCCTGACTGTTTTTGAAAATGACCCTTTCTGGCAGAGTATTTTTGGTCTTGCAAGATAGGGCCAAAAATGTGAACTAAATAATGATTAATTAAGGATTTTATTATTTTTCATTTCTAATTCCAGTTTCCTTCTTTTATTCTTTTCCAGTACCCAAATGATCAATTCCTGAACATATCTCTGGCAATGAAAAATTCCTTGCTTGTCAATTTATTCATTATTGGCACATTATCTCTTGCAATCTTTATTCCTTGTCTTTCATATGTGCATCATTTTTTTCCACCAATAATTTTATGGTCTCCCTTAGATCTCATACCAATGGTATGAAATGGCATACTTACACTCTCCCATAATAATAATAATATTCACAATGAGTCCTACTGTTCCATGAAATGGCCAAATGTGCCAACACTTAGGTCATGATGTTGCTTGCTAAATACCTTGTGCACCTCATTCAAGGATAGGGCCACTAGTTGATTTTCATCTAGCACATTTAGATTGATCAATCTTTCTTTCTATGCTAGACTTAGGTCAAGATTTAGATCATGGGTTGTTGAGAGTGTATGAAGCTTGGATTGAGTCAAGAACATTGGAATTTTTCCATACACTAACTCATAGGGAGAATGGCCAATAGGAAGTTTCTATGTTGAATGATAAGCTAGAGAACATCATTAAGTTTTTCACTTCAATCTTTCCTATATTTGCTAATAGTGTATGTTAATATTTTTTTGATCTCCTCATTAGTTACCTCTAGTTGACCATTGGCTTGTGGGTGGTATGATGTTGTTAATTTATGTTCAACCCCCAAGAGTTGCATTAACTTTCTAAGGGTGGCACCTGTGAAATAATTTTCATTGTCAAAAATTAGTGAATGTGGCACCCCCAAACCTATTCATAATATTTTGTTATATAAATCCAGCAACAATGGATGATGTATAATTAGTAACAGCTACTACTTCTGCCCATTTTATGCAATACTTGACTACTATTATAATATATGCCTTCCCATTGGACATGGGTATGATGGACCTCATAAAGTCAATGCCCCATATATCAAAAGGTTCTAGTGGTTGGATGCACTATTAAGGACCTTCCATGCAAGCAATCATCCGTGCATCTCATTGAAAATGTTCACAAGATCAGACAAACTAGTGGATGTCCCTAAAGATTGTAGGCCAATAGTATCCTACCATCAAGATTTTTATGGTCATGCATCTCCTTGCATAGTGGCCTTCACAAAGCCCTTCATGAGCATCCTAGAAAACACATAATTGATCTTTGTTATGGACACACCAGTGAATTAGGCCATCAGCACATACCTTGTAGAGGTGTTTGTTGATTTCTATGAAGTATTTATCCCAATGAAGAAATTGTTGCTTCTGTCTAAAATAAAAATCTTGTGGCATCTTTTGAGTAAGAAGATAGGTGAGGATGCCATCGTACCATGTTATTTCTATGGACATTTATTTACTTATTGCTCCAGTAAAGAGAAATTCATCTAGAAATTGATCAACGAGTAAGTTCTTCTCCTCTTTATTATCCCACCTTAAATAAGAGAGGTGGTTAATGATCACATTCTAAATCCCTTTTTGATCTACCATTGTGAGATTGAATTCCTATAAGATCATGAGCCACTATATGATACAAGGGCTCATTGTTGGCTTGTTCATGAAGAAGAAGATTACACTATGACCCATGTGCATAAATACTTTGTAGCCAAGTACATGGTGCCTAAACTTTTCTAGAGTGCACACCACTACCGTTAGTTCTCTTTCCATGGTGATGCAATTTAATTATGCTCCCATAATTCTTTGGCTTGTGTAGTGGATGTAGTATGGGCATCTCTTATCATCCATTTTCATGAGCACTACTTTCAAGGAATAGTTAGATGCATGAATCATGATGTGGAAGGGTCTAGACCAGTTTGGTGCTTGTAGGATTAGTGTTTCTACAAGTTTCTCTTTTAACTATTGGAATGCATGTTCACATTCCTTGGTTTAGATGAAAGATGCATCTTTCTTTGTAAGCTCTACCAATGGCTTTGCGATCTTAAAGAAATCCTCTATGGATCACTGGTAGTAGCCAGTGTGTCCAAAGAATGACCAAACATCTTTAATGATCTCTAGTTGGCATGTTATTTCTTGGATGACTATTCTTGTCTAGGTCTACCTCAATCCCTTTTTATGAAATTCGGTGCCCTAGCACAATTCCTTCTTGGACCATGAGATGGCTCTTTTTCTAGTTGAGCCACAAGTTTGTTTCAACACATCTCTTCAACACTTGCTCAAGGTGGTCCAAGGCTTGTGTAAATGTAGCTCCATAGGTGGAAAATTTATCCATGAAGACTTCCACACCACTACCGATTTGTTGTTGGAGAATACTAATAGCAGATCTTAACTAGCTCAAGGTTTAGTATTCTCCAATAGTAGATCCAAACAAATGGTAAAGGAAAATGATCTTTAAACATTGCCATATTCAATAGCTTAAAGTTGATGCAAAACCTGCCACTTGCAACCTTTGGCACAATTACAAATGGGCTAACGCACTCACTATCCACAATTGGATAGATGAACCCTACCTTGAGGATTTGTTTAATTTCCTCTTTGACAATCTACTTCAATTTATGATTTAGTCATCTTTGAGATTGCCTTCTAGAATTCATGGTTGGGTTGGTGTAAATGTGATGCTAGCATATCCTTGGATCAATTCTTGTTAACTTAGGATATAACCAAGAAAAAGTTGTTGGCCATTTCTTAACTACTTTTAATAGATTTTCTTTTCTTTTTCAAGAGCAAGTTTAGCATTAATTATGACCAGTTTACCATTATTTAAAAATGCATATTTCATACCAAGCAGTAAAGCTTTTAGCTCTAGAGGCTCCTGCTTGAACTTATCAAGGATTTCCAACTCTCCCCAACAAGTGTCATCATCTTCATAAAAGAGTTTGAAATGAACTTATTCAATCTTTTTCATGCCTTTAAGATAATCACATGTTAGGCTCTCAATTGGTTCTATGCATAATGTGCTACTATCAAAGTCAACTATCAGCCACTAGGTGCCCTCTTGTTTTGTGGCTATTATGTATAGACACCTTTGAATACTGATTTCTTACACACACTGATTGCATGCTTTAATGTGTGCACTTTTGATGGACTAAATATTTTGCATGAAATTGCACCTGTTATCATTGTACATGATGCATGGAATATGCTTCTTCTTGATTTTGCATAATTCATTTTCTTTTGATATTTCTAGAGATAGGCTCCTAATGTCCATACATGCATCAACCATGCTTAACCAAGCTCTTCCCATAATAATGGGAAAGTCACTTTTGTAGTTTTCAACCTTGATCACCAAAAAATTAGCAAGATAGGACCATCCACAAACTATTGTTACAATGCCCTCTACTAATCCCAAAGGAACACTAATTGACTAATTTTCCAATTCTAGATAAATGTTTCTCTTCTTAAGAGGTGGTAGGTTCTAGGCCTTGTACATGTCATGGGAAATGAGATTAACACCAAAGCTAGTATAAATAAGAGCCTTACAAGGCTTATGTCTAGTGATTTGTAGGTAAATGAGTGAACTTCCTAGGTTAGATATTTTTGTCATAATATTTCTAGCCTTGATCCTATCAAAAACAACACAAGTTAGCATTACAGTGTGAATTCAAGTTAACACTTGGTTTGAAGGGCACTCGAAGATTTTTGATGTAGAGGATGAGGGTGTTGGAGATGTAGGACAACTAGCTAGACTAGATTGTGAGGGTTGAAGAGGACTACTTGTTTTGAAGAAGGGTTTTTTTCTTCTAGATTAACTATCCAAACCACTTGGCTAGAAAGCCAATTGTGAATGTATAGCTCTTGTAGCATTTTTTGTTGTGGCTATGGAGAGATCTCACTCTGCATGGATGGATCAAGAGGTAACTAGATTGAAGGTAGAGGTGTGTATGCAGATGGATGCAAAGGGTGGTATGGATATGGCTTTCTTCCTCTAGTAGATTGTGAATGTGTTTGGTAGCACTCTAGAGGGTAATAGTGATGCTAAAATGAAGTATGACTTGCAAAACTTCTTAGAGAGATAGGTTGTTGAATATAGTACCCATATGAATATGGTTGCCTATAAGGGTACTACTACCTTGATGGTGGCATTCCCCATGATTTTGGTTGGTACCACTATTGATATTGTTCAAAAGGTTGTGAAGTAGTTCCACTTGGGTAGTAAGCTTATTGTTGCTAGTGGAACTACCTTGGATTTCCTTGAGGGTAAGGCAAGCACCTAGGTGCTTGCCTAAATGCTATTTGGGGATTTAATACATACACCCTTGACTCTTGTAAGTGTTACATCATAGGGAAACAACCCTTTGGATGTTGGTATTAATAGATGTCACAATTAGTTTCATTATCAGAGTTAGTTTCAACAACTTCTTCATTGATAGCAGCTTTTCCCCTTCTATAGTTACAATCACTATTTTTCTCTTTGGATTCTTTAGTAATATTCATAGCAGTTTGAAATTTTTCATCCAAATAGTCCCATAATTTATCAACCTTTGCTAAATTGTCAAAAATAGATTTTTGGATGGGCAAGATTTTCTTGTTCACCAGTTCATCAAGTGGTGACTCCTCCTCATCACAAAATCAAACCTATTATTTTTTAATGGAAGGATTCCTATTATACTATTTTGCACTTTCCCTTTTTTGTAGCTCACCTTCTTCTTTTGCTACATGCTCACTTAACCTCTGGATCTAATGAGCTCTTAGTTCAAACAATCTTCCTTGGGCATACACCGCAAGAGTTCTTCTAGTTTCCACTCTAATTCCATGTATGATGTGGTGAAGTTGTTCCCTCTAAAAATAACCATGGCTAGGGCATCGATGTAAAAGTGAATAGTACCTATCCATAGTGGCATCCATGGATTCATGTGTTCCCTATTTCTAGCCTTGGATTTGCCTTCTTAGATCAAACACTAGGGAGCATATCTGGTATTTCTCGTTGAATAGCTCTAACATGATATTCTATTGGCAAATAGATCCTAGTTTCAAGGATCAACACCAACATTCAGCTTCCTTGGTGAGTGTCCTTGAGAAAAGCTTGAGTTTCTACCATTCATTTTCTATGTTTTGTAAGGCATAGGCATCATGGAAAGCTTGTAGATGTGTTTGTAGATTAGAGTTGTATCCCCCTCAAATCTTGGGATATTTTTCATGTCTAAGCACTTGATTTGACTATCTTTCATATTCCTAGTTGGAATTTTAACTGCCTATGCAATGTTGAGCATGCTTCAAGTTGCTAATAAAGGTTCATAATCGTCACTACGTCGATGACACTAATGATGGTTTTAACCACCTCTTTGGTCTTGGTGGCCTTCATGGTCATTATTATCTCATTGATCACCTTCATCACTATTATTTCAATGGTGGCTTTTATGAGAATCATCAAATGAAGAGAAATGTTTGGTATTGGATGAAGAGGATGAAGAGGAATGTGGACTACCACCACCATCGCAATGTTCACCATCACTTTTTTGCTTATTATGATCACCATCCTTAGATCCCTTGCTATTGTGATGCTTACCTAAGTCCCTACCTTGGGTATGACTTTCTACTAAACCTAATTTATGAATAGTGTATCATAGGTTTAGATTCATACCCTCATCACTAGTATTAGGGGTGGATAATCTTCATGTTGAGAACCTTCAAAGGGAGGATCCTCATTCTCATCTTAATTTAGTAGGAATAAGGGTTAGTGTATTGTTTCCCCTTTGTAGCCTCATGGAGCTTCTCTTGATGCTAATCTCACTTGTGTTGTTTTTTAGTGGGATAGTATTTTTGAGTGTCATATCCATCCACAATGTATTCTTCATGAAGATCTGAGATGCCCAACTTCTTAAGAGTTTTAAGCAGCATCCCTAGCACAAATAAATCAGGGGGCAAAACAATGTTGCCCTCCATATCATGCCATTTTAGCTACTCATCCTGATGTAGGATGAAGGTGAAATTTGATACATACTCATCTAGATGAATATATACCACTTTTCATTCCTATGGGACCAACTATTTAACATCTTCATGCTTGTGAGAAGAAGAAGACATTTTACAAAACAAAATAAAATTATTAGTGTGCCTTTATAATTCTATGTATAGTGGGAATTATATTAGCCTTGAGGTTCATAGAATGATATTAATGGTATTTACTTAAGCCTAAATAGTTCATGTTTCAAAAAACAAAGTCCCCAGCAATAGTGCCAATGACGAGTGGCAAGGTACCTCTATGCCCAACCATATGAATCACAAAGCGTTCATGCATGATCTAGTCAAATTTTGTGGACTTTATTGTTTCCAGTGCACTAATCTTCTAGGAAGTTAATCTTGCCTTAAGATCAATCATTTTCTTCACAATTACACTTGTGATGTACACTACTATAGTTAAGTGCAATTAAGACATCTAATTTTTATCATTTTTTGTTTTATAGTTTGGTGTTCAAATGTAGATAAAAGTAATTAGATGAACTAATTTAAATTAACTAAGTAACTACCATTTAACTAATCCTAACATAAGCATCTAGTCCCACTTTTTATACACATCCTAAACCCATGTATCCACTGCTGGGCAACCAAGCATTATGCTATTGGGTGTACCAAGCAATAACGCTGTTGGGATTACCAAGAAAATATGTGTTATGCTCAAAGCAGTCATACTTATGTGTTTAATCTATCTTGCTTAATTTCTTCATTAACTTAATTATTGAAAAAATTTAATAAATAATTGAAAACATTAAATGCATAAACAAAATATTTAACCTATCCAAAGTGCTACAAGGTTTATTAGAAAACTCATATTTATTGCCACACACACTACTATGCTCAAGTACAACAATGCTCGAATAAAGATCTATACACTCAATGAATCCTACTATGGTTGCTTGAGAGAAACATTTTAACTTTAAAATGGAAAAACTACAAGAGCTTCACTACAACTACAATCTCTCTTACCATAAATGTGGTTGGTAGGCATTTATTTATAGCTAGAAATAGACACTACGTCAATGGGGCCATGTTGACACATGATATGATATGTCAACTAGGCCCCATTGACAAGACCCAGTTGATGAGGCCACATCAACAAGGTGTCGACAATGTAGCCAATAGAACTACAACTCATCAACCTCTTATCTCTCTTTTTAGCATCTCAAAGGTTGCAAACTTTGTACAAATCTATGAAACAAAGTATAGATCTCTCCTATATCTATTGAGTATAAATAGTTATGACCTATATCTACTTGTTGACTAATGTGACCATACAAAAATTCTTGCATTAACATGTACTCTTTGACTTATTTTATTATTACCTTAGAGTTGTATTTGTAGGATGAAGCCTAAAGTCACCACAAAGGTGTGACTCATTGTAAAAGTGAGTTACCACATAACCTCAATGCACAAGATGTAGTTAGCTTGTTTGATCTTGACAATAGTGCTTACCTCACATCACTTCCATCACCCCCTGTACATAGCCACTCCCCATAGATAAACTATAACCTTTCATACCTTATTAATAATGAAAACCTATGTTTGACATTCATGCACCATGGCCTTTTCACAGCTTCTCCAGCATGCTTCATGCTCAAGTTTGCTAAATGTAGCATATCTCATTTAGTGAGAAAGAAAAATCCCAATTCGTTGAATATAACACATCTCTCTTGGTGAAGAGTCAAAAACCAAGTTTATTAAAATTAACACACCTTATTCAATGAGAAAGAAAAGTTTAGTCTTGGCAACAAAATCCAATGAAGGTTTTACTTTCCAGAAAAAAGAGAGGGAAGAGAATTCTAAGGAACAAAAAATACCAATGTAGTCTTAAGATATGCAAGTTAATGTCTCAAAGAAGAGAGTTAAATGCTCAAAGAAGCCTTGTTACAAAGTGTTGATTGCTCCCTGCATTATTAAGTAACTAGCACTCCATAACATGAAGACTTCTTCATTCAACAAGCATGTCATTGCCTATTTAATAGCCATGATATCAACATTTGAAATTCCTTGTTAATCCCCCAATAACCTATATAACATTTATTTCATTCTAATATCTTAACATTCTATTGTGACCTTATCTCATCATCATGAGCATTTCTTGGTATGGTTCAATAGTTATGATATCAAGTGTGGAGGGGAAGCATTGGTGATGCATCCGCAACTATGTTTTGCATTCTTTGTTGATGTTTTTCAAGTCAATCTTAAAAACATCAACAAGGAGGAGCCAGTGAAATGCCTTAACGAAAACTTACAAATTTCACATGAAAAGCCTTAATATCTAGATTTTTAGTGTAATTGATGGAAAATAAAAGGTAGAAACAATTGCCTATTTTCTCATCAAAAATCCCATCCGATAGCCTCATTTTAACTAAATTTCTAGCAATATTTAATGTGTAAAATTAAATTTGTAGCTTATAATGTCACTTCAACTAGCTTATAAGTTATCAATGTCATTTAAGCTAGCTTATGAGCTGGAAATGTCATTTTAGCTAGCTTATGAGCTAAAATGTCATTTAAGATAGCTTATAAGCTACAAAGCTTATAAGATGTAAATCCCATTTAATCTAACTTTTAAGCTACTATTTAGGCAATAAAAATGTTAAATACAATAGTATTTTCAGGCTAAAAGCTAAATATCTTCGGTTATAAGTTGTGTATTTACATTACGCAGAACTTGTAACACTCATATGAGCATATGAAACTATAACCAATGTAGATCATAACCTATTTAAGTGATATTTGGAACCAATTTTAGGACCTTTTGGAGATAGATCAAATTCCTAAAGAGATAGAGCAAAGTAAAGTTGTAGATTACATAGTCTTTCCAAAAAAAATTTAGTGTAGGCCTCTCCGAAAAACTAGATTTTCCAACCTTATTTATAGAGTAGATCATAAGAGAAGCTGTTGTAGATCAAGTGTAGCACTCTACCATCTACAATAGATTTCTAGAGATATTTTCTTGTTTTTGGACTTCTTTAGAGCTCTCAATATCTATTTTCTAACCTTGTAGTTGGACAATGTTTTTTTTCTACATCAATCCAAGGTTTGCAGTTCTTATGTTGCTCGTATTTAATGTTTATACATTGTACTTTCATGATTTGCTCTTAAATTCCTACACCTTGTAGTTTTTATTTTTTCCATTTTCACTAAATACACTCGTCATTGATTTTTAAGTCCTTAAATGATCTACCAAATTATTTAGGATGCTTCAAATCATTTTTTTAGGCTTGTAGGGTTTGGGGTTAAACTATTTTGTATTTGGATATTTAGTTTTCCAACATTGAATTTTTGAGGCCTTACATCACATATTTTAAATTAGTCAAACCAAAATTATTACCAAATGAATAGATGACAAATCTAACCAACAAATCCTTAGATGGTGGAAAAACATAAACCTAACATCCAATGGAGTTAAAATTCCAAACAAAAGAATTAGCAAGTCTAGATCTCACATAGAACATGGAGTTGATGAATCTAAAATTTTTATAATTATTGAATGATTGGAAAGTCTAAATCTCACATTTGTCAAAATATGTCAATAGTCCAACTAGAGTTCTAAACTAATAGGTTAAGAAATGTTACCAAACTGAAAGTTCTAATATGTTACATTTGATCAAATCCAAAGTATGAATGCAAAAGAATATCTATAAAATGTTAACATTTTACCAAGAGGAAATATTTCTTATGGATATTCTAGGCTCCTATAGCTACTAAAACACTAACATATACTTATTTCTTGTTTTCAGGCATTCCAGGAGCTCTAAAATGTAATTTTGGATCATTTTTATAATTTTCAGTTACCTAGAAGCTAGGGATCTCTTTACAAATGTTTCTTTAATTTTTTATTTGAAACCAAAAGTATATTAAATATTTTTCACAACCTTGTGGCCAAGTCATGATGGACTAGCAAGGATAACTTGTGGTCTATGTCAACATCCTAACTAACTTGCCTTTTAAGCCAACATTATTTGGGGTCATGTTGAAGGTCAAAAAACATAAAAATGGGTTCAAAACCCTACTTCGATAGTTGAATTATTTGTATAATTTAAAAGAAATTCAAAATAGGGTCAAACTTGGTTAAAATATTAACTAAGATCCCATGTATGATAACAATTCTCAAAAATAGCCAAATTGTAAACAATAATAAGAAAATTAATAAATAGTTGCTAAACAAACTGAATCAGTCAAATGAGATGCACACTAAAAAAATTGTAAATCCCAAGAAATAAAATACCAAATTACCCTACCTAGAACTAACAATGCTAGAGTAAATGATCCTTGGATCACTTCAATCTCCTTGATAGAATCCAAATCCTATGTAAAATGTCAAATCAATGATGGGATCTAAGCAAGATTTGAAATGAGACATGGAAATAAAGGTTATCATCGTAAGGTCCTAGTTGGCAGTACAAATCTAATAGGCTATATATCTAGATCTAGCTAGATCCTAGTCAATTTGGTAGAATCTCCTTCTCTCGTTCAATCTCACAAGTATTCGCAAGGAAAGGCAAAAGATTACTCTCAAGGAGAAGTTGATTTATAATCTTATAATGGTTTAGGAAGATTGGACAAGATGCTTTCATGGCCAAAAAATAAATTAAAAATAAATTTTAATTTCTAAAATATATTTAAAATATTTTTCTCACATGGACTAGTACCCAATGTTGATGTAAGGACATCTCCCATGCCAAAGTTAATGATCAAAAAGAAGCCCAAGGTAACGGGTATATATAATCCTAAGCTAATAACAAGGACTATGATTAAAAACATAATTAAAGAAGGCCAAGCTCAAGACCCTCTAAACAAATAAGCTAAAAATAGATAAAATGTTAAAAAATATAGAAAAATACTTTACCAAAAATACAAATTATTCAACTAAGCATACCAAAACCAAAGTAGTACCTAATTTGTCAATGACCCATCTAGTGGTCGATAGCCACTAATTTAAAACTCCAACAAAAGGATTAGTGCACAATGTGCTAAATTAAAAGATAATCCAAAATACCAAGAATATTAAAAATTGTTAAAATATAAAATTTATAATACTACCATATGAAAAAAGTATTAAAATTAATAAAATAAAAAAGATAAAAATAAAATAAACCATATAGATATAAAAAGTTAAAAAACCAATAAAAAGCTAATATAGTTCACAAAACGTAGTCAATATAAAGAAGGGTAACAAGCATACAGAAAGGTTAGTAAGGAAAACATCCATGGTTCAAATCATAAACATACCATAAACATACCAAGAGGTAAAGGGAATCTTTGGTAGGGATATTACATACCATAACACCTAAACTATCCATCTGATTTCTGCGATTTCTGACATGATTTTTACATTTTTTTTGTGAACAATATTCGAACTCTGCTAAGGTAGTTATTTTTGCAACTTTTGCAAAAGCTAACAATTTTTGAAAGTTTTGGACTTTTTCTTATTAATACGTACATGCTAAACTTTTAAAATTATGGCATCATAATGAAATATCAATTTATTTTATACTATTTTGAGCATTTTGACTATGTGCAAATTTACTAATTTAATAATTGCCAATTTATAGCCTATAATAAATTGATTTTTTGATGAAATATTGGATGTAAAATATTTTTCAACTCTCAAATCTCATCATCATATAATGCAAATCTTTGGATCTCTTGAAGTGTTCACCTAATGGTCAAACTTCTAACTTGGATGTTTCAAGTCATGGGTTTAATTCTAGTAAGTCATGCTAAGTTATAAAAATCCAATTAAGATACCTATCTTTCAATTATTTTGGATTTCCAACACCTTCTTTCAAATATTTGGATCTCATAATCTATTAATTCCAATGTTAATAATTTTTCTTGTACAAATTTTTCTCTCCAAATTGGAAATTTTTCCACCAATTACAAGTTGGGGCTTTTTGTTGTGATGCTAAATTCATAATTCTACCATCATGTTTATGCAATTTCTCTTAGTTTTAATTAAACCCAAAAGTTCAATTAAGTAGTAGGAATTAAGGTAAAGGTTTTTGCAAATTTTCAAAGAATTTAGTAACAACACTTAGTGATTGCAAGTGACTCCAAAAAGAAACCTTGCAGTAGGAGGACAATTGCAACTACATGACAAAAGGCCAAAAGGAGAAAATGACATAGGAAGAGGGGGAAATCAACCATAAAAGACATAGACAGAAGAGTAGGATGCACAATCATATTCAATCCATCAACCAACACTATAGACACAATAATTAACATAGGGTGAAGCATTTATGCCATCACCTCCTGAAATAGACAAATAGTTAACTCTCTTAGGAGACTATATCAAAGCCATTGGTGATAAAGCTATCATGTAAAGAGTTCTTTTGAAGCTAAATTTTGGGCCATTCCTAGAGTTCTTATCTCAATAAATATAAGAAAAACTACAAGCCTTACCATTTTTTCATAATTTCTACCAATGAAAAATGGTATTTTGACAAAACATACTAGTTTTAGCACAATAAGCAAGAAGATGTAATAATGAAGATTAAAGATACTATAGTATCATACTCAACTAAAGAAATTTCTTAGGCACTTGATTTACCAAATGTGAGCATAGAAATAGCTTTTATATCAACCCATTCTAATTTACAAATAAGAAATATGATGGTAGGGAGGGCTTATGGTGATAAAAAGAAGAAGTTTGAAGAATTATATACTATAGAGAATTATTTTAAGATTAGTATATATCATATATATCTCACAAAATTTCTTACCTAGATATCAATATAAGTAGCAAGGAAAACTTTCATTATTAGTAAAAAGTATTAAGAAAGTATGGTACATATTCTATTTTTGAAATTATGAAGAAGATTTGAAGATAAGCAGTTAAGCAATCCAACATTGCCTTTCAATTGCTTGATCAAGAAATTATGAAGACAAGGTAGTATCATAGGCTACATTAATGATAGTTAGAAAAGTCTAAAATGTTTCATACATAGAGATCATAAAGGTTTTTGTCTACCAAAAAGTACCAAGTTGAAGCACTACCCAATATAGAAGTAGAAGCTACATCCACTCTAGCTACAAATCTTCTAGTAATAGAAACCATATCAATAAGGCCAAGCACCTTTATTCCCACTATAGGACTAAGAGATTATAAAATTTTCATAAGTTATTTATAGAAATTGGTAGAAACAATTCATTGGAGAATAAGAGAAGTGTCTAGAATATTCAAAGTTAGACACAATCAACCAAAAGTTTCATTAGATCCTATTATATGATAGATTTCAATAAATTTTACACAAGATTATTGGAATTCATAAACTTAGGCACATTTCATGTGATACTAAAACCTTAAAAAGAAGAAGTTGTAGTTGTAATGCAACACAAACAAGACCATGAAGCTACTTAACTTGTTATAGATCATATTAAAGAAGCTCTATGTGTGTATCCTATATATTTTACTAGGTTAAGAGATGCATTAGTGAAACCAAAGAAAAAGAAAAAGAGGTTATGGATGTTGATCAACATGAACATGCATTGGAATGATTACTATAAATTTAGCAAGTCATTCAAGATATTTTTGATATTCCTAATAATATCATAACTATCCATTTAGAATTATTTTCCACCAAAGACAACCTCATTATTGCATAGATAAGTTTGTAACATGAAAAGTCAAAAATCCATAGAGTACAAGGTAAATTAGCTTAATTTAAACTCCAAATACAAGATCTAATAAATTATGTCATACTAAAATAGTTAGAATAATTTTAACTAGAGTAGGTCAATTAACATATGGAAAAGTAGAATCAATTATAGATGGAAAAAGAAAAAGTAACATGGGATGCCTCAACTATAAATGCAAAGATCCACAATCATGCCAAAACTTTTACTATCTTAAAAGAAGAAAATGAAAAGTATGTAGATGATAATAAAAGATTAGGTAGTATAGAAAGATAAAAGAATAAGCTACAAAATATTCTCACTCATCTAATCAAATAATTACAAAAGTTAGCTTGGGCATTAATAAGTTAATCCAAGAGAACTGGACTCTATTAATGAAGGAAGTTTACACAATATGTTAGAATTCTATGATTGAAATTAATGCATGGTAAAAAAAAAGCCAAAAAATATGAAAAATTAAAAGAGCATTTCAAAAGACAAATGGATATGCAGAAGAAGATAAATTAAAAATAAAACACTTTGTCAAAGCAACGATTCATGCTACAATGTAAGAACTACATAAATGGCAACCCAACCTCAACAATATCACATAGGTCCATCAGGCTAAGGCAAGTATGGCATAATTGATAATTAAAGAGATGGCATAGTATATGAAGTTATCCAATCTTGAAGGAATTTTAGGTAGTGAAAGAATTCTTTGGTTATCTTGACCTCATAAAGAATTAGCTAATAAAATTTATATCTTTTGAAAGTTTAGGAAATTTTCTATAATTTGGAGAAAGGAAGTAACACAATGATATTTGAACATTGTATTTATATTATGCTCTTTTCAATCTACCAAAAATTTTGATAATTTTGGTAGTGCAAATTTGAGAGATGATAATTGAAAAGTTGTTATATTTTTTATGCTAAAATTTTAATTGAATCTTTTCATAGTATTAGCTTTAAAATAAATTTAATATCACATCAAATAATTATAATATGAGAGAGAAATGATATAATCATTAACCATCATTCATTCTAGTAAAATTTTAGGACTTAGGAAATCTACCCAATTGCAAAGCAAATTTCTACCAAATCATAACGATATTGAAATAAAATTTTAGATGCATATAACCATCTATTCTAGCTTTTAATTAAATCTTAAATCACTAAAAAATATTGTGAAATAACATAGATATTGTTAAAATAGTGAATCTCCATAATTCTAACTATTCAACTTTCAAGATTGAGTAAATAATGATGAATGATGTTGATGAATTGATGAAAGGTTGATGCATTAATGATGAAATAGTTAAATACTTGCTATATTATGTTGATGATTCGATTATACAAATTTTCAAAAGATGCCTTGGATATATATATGATAGGTGGGACAAAGTTAACCAAAATAATACAATATAGCCAAGATGTGAAAAACAACTATAAAACTTAAATATACATGCATACATACATATATATATATATATATTGAGGACAAAATACCATTACAACTATTCGTCAATCTAAAAATTTTCTATATTTTATTAAAATAAAATCCTATTGTATAATAAAAACAAAAAATTATTATATTTTACTCTAAAAAGCCAACAATTCCAACATAGAATGGAAGGTAATCTTCATTCTTCATCTTTACTTTCTCCTTTCTTTGTCATGGTTTGAATTTCTATAGATTCATTGAGGTACTTAATCCTATGAAATAAAATATTTTTTATTAGTAAGCCAACAAATTTCTACTTTTAAGTAATGAGAATTGGTTTGATGATTGCTTCTTTCACTTCTTGCTTGATGAAATAGTACTTGATGTCAATGTCTTTGGATTTTTTATTATGCATAGTCCTAGGATAGATGAATTACTATTATATTGTCATAATACAAATTTTTAGGAATATCAACTTTAAATCCTAATTATGAGAGAAGTTTATTTAGCCAAAGTATGTGTTGGAGGCATTCAGCCATGGTAATAAATTCTGCTTTACAAGTGGATAAGTTGATGGATGATTATTTCTTTGATTTCTAGTATATTAGATTTTTTCCATCCATAGTAAGATCTCTGAATGTGAATTTTTTTCATCATTTCCTCCTTTCTAATTAATATCTAAATATGCATGAAGTTTATTTTCTCTTTTATTGAATTGAATCTCAAAGTTGCAAGTTCCTTTTACATACTTAAGGAGATGCACAAGTTGTTGCATGTGAGCTTGTCTTAGCTCTTAAATAAATCTAGAAAACTATAATGTTCATTTTATAAATCTAATTTGGTATAGTATAGAAATTAAAGTAATCCAATCATGTTTTTATACATGGTTGCTGATGAGTGGCAAGGTACCCCTACACTCAACCATATGAATACAAGTGTTCACGCACGATCCGATTAAACTTCGTAGATGGGCTAGTTGTAGTATCTAGATAATTACACATTGATCATAATTTGCTATCTTCCCACCTAGACTAGTAATTTCTTTGTCACATATGATTTAGTCTAGAGTTAGGTGTATGATGTGGTCCTAAGCTAGTGCTACTCCTAGAGGCAATGGAAAATAACTTTGATTAACCTAAGAGGCAATGGGAGAAGAGAATCTAAGCTAGCCTAAGTGTGATGAACATCTGTCCTTAATCATCTATACACATCTTGGACCTCATGTACTACTACTGGGATTACCAAGCACATGTCCTAGGTATGTTACTGGGATACCAAGTAGTCACAGTTAAATGCTCATGATTAAGTTGTACTCATTTCACATTTAATAACAGGGATAGGAAATGAAGGTAGATAAATATTAATTAAGAAAGCAATAAATAATAATAATAGTAAGCAATTAAAACTAAGTGAATGATACAATGATGAAGTAATCTCAATCTTTATTGCCTATGATTTGTGTGTCCAAGTACGTCACACTTGAGTAAAGGTTTCGTACAATTACAATCACCACACTGTGGGCATTCACTGGGGAAAGGGTTGAGATGAACTAAAAAATGACAAAAAGACTCTACTCTAATACTCACTGACTTCCATTTTCCTCTATGCCCAAATGTGGTATTTATAGGCTTACACAGGAACCATGATATCGTGTATTTGATATTGTTAGCCAGGCCACGATATCATGTACCTAATATCATGGGTCCTATATTGTAGGTCTAATATCAAAGCCTAACAAATCATGGTTCATCATACCCCTAGGACTGAATGAAAATAAATCCTCAAGTCAAAAAAATGAGAACAAGCCCAATTGATTGCACAGTGGATAGGTATGGGATTATTGACTAACTAGAGATTTATTCATGTCATAGTGGAGAATTGAATATGATAAAATTGGGACATAGACACAAAATTACATAATTTATTAGAACTCATGTGGTTCCTGGTGGTGGTAGCTCCTCCATGGGTCTCTTCCCTTTGTCTTGTGCTCCAAGCTTTGGAAGTTGATGGCTCTAAAGGAATGCTTGGAGCTTTTCCTCTTCGATTTGAGGGTCCTGTGCTATCCATGTTGATGCTCCAATGTTTCATGGAGTCGGCACCTCCCATGGACATAGTAGTTGCAAGAACATCTAGTTGGCCTTGACATACCAAGCTACAAATAGTCATCATTCCTCTTCATAGGCTCTGGCTTTTTCCTTGTATTCCTGGTAATCCATAAGCCATCGAGCCAAGTCTACCACAACATCTTTTTATCCTTGGTAGCTAGCCTTGACCACCTATAATTTAGAATTTTCCACTTCTAGTTTCTGCAGCATCTTCTTGTGCTTAGCAAATTGTGTTTCATATTTTGCATAGGTGGTAACTACTTGCTTCTCCAACTCTGTTCTCGGGCATCCTATTGTTAACATGGCTAAGTTGGCATACTCCAAGTTTGCCAATTCCATGTACTCCATAAGATCTTATATCTACAGGTCCTGGCTTTTGAGCTATGCTTGGTGGGCAAATGCATAGATATCCAATATGGCCCACTAGTCAATTTTTTGAGCACTGAGAGTGTTGATACGGGTCTTGGCCATATGGATTTCTTTTTCAACTACTTGCTTGTACATCCCCACTTGGTCCTTGTAGTGTTCCTTTAACTTTTCATGTCGCTTCACCTCGTTTTTCCATGCACTTATTTCAATTGCCATATTTTGATGGATTGTGCGCACCTCCTCCAGTGAAAGGGTTCTATTTTCTTTCACCAAGCAACTTATGTCTTGGTTGACCCTAACTAATTGTTCTTGCAACTATTGAAAATTTTCTTCGAGAACCTTCTTTTGTTTTTCCATAGTGGTCAACCAAAGATTGTCTACAGCAAGCTATTTATTCTTCTCTTGTAAGGCCTTGAGTGCTTTGGCATGCACATATGTCTGTGCTTGTGCCTTTGAAGCATCCCAATTGGCCTTCTCTTTTTCCTTTGCCACTTTTTTATTTTCTACCAACAATTTAGTAATTTGCTTTGTCTTGAAAGACTCTAGCTGGTCTGCAAGGATAAATCGAGATGCATCCTGCTATGTAGCTTGCAAGGTGATGAGCTTCTCTTTGAGTCTTTCCAACTCTGTTTTTACATGCTAGGCCCTGATCTCTATCATGACTAGCTTCCCTTTGGTGGAGATGAGGTCTGATTGAGTTGTTGTAACATCTTGAGGGATGTCAAACTAGGACATCATCACTTTTCCTATCTGTAGCAACTGATTGATAACATCCTCATTCTCCATAGGAGTTATCGAGGGGCCTACCAAAGTTTGAGCATCACATGCTCTTGTAAAGTCTATCAATGGCACAATAGGGATATTGAACGATTCTTTTATGTGTTCTGTGATCACTTTTGTAGCTCCCACTACATCTTGGTGTTGTATAACCACTACTATGGCCCCTTCACTAGTTTCTAATTGCACTTGGAAAGATGTAGCATTCCCTGAGATCTGTTGTGACCAATGCATTTTCCTTTCTCCTGTTTGGATTAACACCTTATCCCATGTGTGATCGATGAAGAGCATGGGTTGTACAGTATCATCAATGACCCAAAAGAGATTGTCATCATCACGACTTCCCTAGCTAACCATCTCAATGATGGCCATGAGATGGCTCATCGATGGTTAATAATCCTATGGCAGTTGCGACGGTTAGTCTTGCTAGCATGTGCTAGGCCCTGCTTCTTATTGTTGATTGGGCCTTATGCTTGGAAGTTGTCTAGGCCCTATAGTTTGAGTTACAATGGGCCCCATCTTCTGTTCTTATTCTGGCTCCAATGTCTCACCATCATTTTTCCTTGGGGCTGGTGGCTTTAGCAATTCAATAAACAAAGCATTTTGGGCTCTTCTAGGGACATCATTGGTGTACCCCAGAGTTCTAGCATATTGACATAGCTTCCTGATGAGACAGGGGAAGGGCAATGCAAACTTCCCTGTCTTGCATTCCTCAAACCACCTTAGAATCTCCATGAGATACAAATGGGGTAGGTTAGCATTAACCCTACCCATCAATATAGCACTTCCTCTGGCTACATACATGGAGATTTTGTTCAATCCTTTTCTAGGAAAAATTTGATAAGTACCGATCTTGAAATAGATCCTCTTCTCCAGGGTCAACTCTCCATACACCTTATCTTCCTTGTCATACACCCTTTTCAACCAAATTTTTCACGCATTAGCATCAGAGCGAGTGGGTAGGTGAGCAACTTTTGGTCCTATATTCAGAAGATTTAACACTTCTAAAATGGCTTTAGCAAAGAAATATATAGAAACACCACCAATATCAAATATGGTGCCTTCTTCTTTATTGTTCCAAAATTGGCACGTCTCTCCCAAGCACCAAGCACCACTTTCAGAGAGGATAGGTCATAATGGAGACCCTTTGAGTTGGCCCCTGACTGCTTCAAGAGTGAACTCAATGAAAAGTCCAAAGTTGAGTTCCATGATCATGGTTGCTGATGTGGACCTTTCGTGGATTGCCTAAACACATTCTGGGGACAATGTGAGATGTTGTCCTTGTTTAGGTGCTTCAACGGCTCCTCTTTCAGCATATCTCAATTGCACAGTAATAGGAGGCTCTTGATGGATGCTGAACGATTGTGCCTCATGTTCTGTATGTTCCTTGGGAGACACCTGGCCTCTACCTCTCCTTGGTCATTTGGACACACCTTGAGAGGGTTCTTCTTGCTATCCATGTTTAGGGACCATCTACAATCACACAAGGCTGACTATTAGTAAGGTTATTTACAAAATGTGACTTATACCCTTACTTCTTACCTTTAATGAATTCATTTTTTTTGTTTTGTGTGATCTAGAGTTAGGAAATTTTATGAAAATATACCCTAAAATTTTTTATATTAGGCCCAATTTGATTAGGTGGCTCCAAAAATTAATTCTCATGGTATGAGTGAAGAGAGAAAGTTGATTTGGCAACATGTTTAATAGTCCTACAGTCATTTACTCTTTATGATATCCTTCGGGTGATGATAAATTTTGAAAAAATTACACACAACTTGGAGTGTACCCTTCCCCAATGACTAAGTTGAAAGCTCCAGATTTAGATAGGTTCAATCGAAATGGAAATTAGAGCATTAATGAGCAAGTTATGGATGTTTGAATGATAGGTGCCAAAGCTAGCAAGTTTGTGGAAGAAAATTTAAACAACTCCCCTCGCATCAATAGTGTAAAATGATGTTGATGTGTATGGGGTTCCATATATATAGTTTTTATGGATGCAATATCATGTACCCAATAGCACAAACCCAATAGCACATCAGACCTAATATCAGGTACCCGATCTCGACGCCTATTGAAAATAGGGTAATTAGTAAAATTAATGAATTTCTAAATTTCCAAGGCTAAAAATGAAGGATTTTAGGGTAATTGAAAAGGTCCAGGGTAACATTGAATAGATTGGGAGGAAAAAAAGTATAATCGGGTAGAATCTGATAATGAAATTCATGAATAGAATGAGGAAAAAGGACATGTTATGATACATACGAACATTGGAATTAAAAGGATGATAAAGGAAAGAATAGATTTGGCAATGCAGTTCTCAGAGGGTATAAAATGATGTGATGATGATGTGTAATGAGTGTAAATTACAAGGGTTACGCAAGTGGGTCCTCCCCAAAGCAAGTTCCAGTCTATAATGCCCTTACATAACCACACTTGAAAATGTCCATAGGCACTAAAAAGGGTAAATGTAATCCACACCAGTCCCACAAAACACACACATGTAGATACCACCATGATGAGATATGAATTCAATGCTACACAAGACATGAGTTACAAATACATGAAGTGAGGTGGGATGAATGGTAGATGGGATTGCAAAGATTAGTGTTGGCACATTTGGCCATTCCATGGAACAGTTGAAATATTTTATTAAAAATTGAAAGGATCTATGATTGTAAATTTAGAAGTAAATTACAGCTTTAGTGTTGTGGGTTGATGGGTGTTTTTGGAGGATTAATCCACTAGTAAATAATTTGATGTTGAAGCCTTCTGGATACAAAATGAAAGTGCCAAATTATTCCTTTATTAAAGATTGGAAGATAGTACTATAGCAAGGAAGGAATTATATTATTTATGTGAAAAGAACTGGTGAAGAATGTGCTCCAAAATTTTTGGAAAGATCCCAAGTTGAAGATCCCGGTTGTTAAGCTCGGTTGTATCCTTTGGCCTTACGATAATGTTTGAAACTCCTTGCAAATCAGAAAATAAAACAAAAATCAGTAGCGCCTCCATCATCTTGAAGATTATACAGCGATGAAAGTGGAGGAAAAGGAGACTACAGTTGGACAAACGTCCTAACACCATATACCTACTGATTGTAGCAATGGTAGGGAAGCAAACACCATAAAAATAAAGATAATATTAGTGGAGGTGCAATTGTAGGTGAAGGCAAAGGAAAATCACAGTGTTCCTGGAAAATCATGCCACAGTAAATGTTCAAAACCGCCAGTCGTGCGATATTCATCCTGGTGCAAACAGGCACCACGAAAACTACCATCAAGATGGGCATAACCAAGTCCCTGGGGCATGAACCATCTTTTCCATAAACGCAAGGATATTTTTTAAAAAAAATTGAAACCCTCTTCCACACAATATATGGAGAAAGGAGTCACATTTTGTTGAAACCCCAATTTTATTTTAAGTTTTGCAGGCCGTAGCGGTTTCAATTGTGTGGGCTACAATGGTTCTGAAGGTTGTGGCAGTTATAATGGCATGATGAAGGTTCTTGCGGTTTCACTAGATGCAGATCCACAATACATTCGCCCCTGGTTCTGCGATCAATGAGAATGATGGTGATGATTCAGAAAAAATTAAAAAAAATGTAGGAAGCCCTAAGCCAATTTGGGGCAAAACAAAAATCCCAAGCAACTGAAAACCCTCTGTTTAGAACAATATGTTCAGCACATCTTTTCTCAAGAAAAATCCTTCTCCTCCAACAACTGAACGACACACCACACGATAACGATGCTAGATGTAGTGGCAGAGCCTTCTCCCGTGGTGGCAGTTGGTTACGATTTTGCAGGGCCTTATTGTACGGTGGCTATTCAAACATATGGTTTTGGTTGAAATAGCACTTTGGATCTTGGTTAGAACATGTGTCGGTTCTTACAGGTTTTCTGCAGAGATAAGAGAAAGGAGAAAACGAACCAGCTGATTACGCCTGCTGTTCTGAAACTGTTGCTGATTATCTGCATGATTTAACAGGGAAGACGAAGAAGAATTATTTTTAGCCANTATATATAAGTTACTACTCATAAAAATATTTGCAATATTGATGTTAAAATATTTAAAATATTTATTTGTAATATCACATTACATTTAATATAATATTTACAAATATTAATGTTAGCATAAATTTCTCCTAATTCTATGTATAACTTCCTAACTCCCTAACTACATAACTTCGTCCTAACTTGTTGAGCAAGTAATCTCCTAATTAGTTGACTAAGTTACTTGGGAGAGAAGTTAGGTAAGATATTTTTGAATATGTAACTTCCCTACCTACCTTTGAACCCTATAAAAAGGCTTCAGGGGTCAAGGAGGAAAGGAGGGGGTCTCATACATCACATTTTTGGAGATCATACTTTGAAAAGCTATTAGCTAGCACTTAGGCTCTCACTTGAAGACACACTTTAGGTCTTGAAAAGAGCATTTTGTAAAGAAGATTTGGAAAGAAGATTGCTTGTAAGATGGCTTGCTAAAGGAAAGATTTTAGCCTCGTTGTCATAGTCCTATGAGTTATGTTTTATTTTTTTTTTGTTTAAATTTTTTAGCTAGTGGTTTAGATAGTATCATCCTTGGCAAGTCATTTTGGGATTTTTAGATTGCTCTTATCGTTCTTGTTGCCCGATAGAAATTTCTATCAAAAATTTTCCATAGAAGCGCTTGTGTTTAAAAGCCTTAAGAGCATTTTAGTAGTAAATTGTTATTGTGCAACGTATAGGAACTACTATTGGGATTGTTGTAAGAGAGCCTCTGCTTCTAGTCATGCCGTTGAACAATTCAGTAGTCAAGAGGGTTCAGAAAATATTTGGTATTTTGATGGGACCAAAATAGTTTCTTTTTATCTTTAAAGTGAATTTCCATGGTTTTTCAATCAGAAATTGTCAAGTCTTTCAAAGGTTCTATTTGAATGCAATCATTAACATCTATTATCTAGTCAAAATGGAGTCTCGTATGTGGTAGTTTATGCAGCAATTTTTGGTAGCATAGTAGGATTGTCTTGAAGAAATTGCTTGTTTGAGCCTTGGAAGTTTGAACAATTCATAGATATTGAATTTTGAATAGCTTTATTGCGAAGTGTTTACTCATGTCATTTTACCTTGTTTAAATATTTGAGGTCCACACAAATCTGCTTTCTTTTCTGTCTATTTCCATCGAATCTTGCTCTATTTCTACTTTTCTTGTGGAACTATCTCTTTCTCTGGGGAAAATTAGCAGTAGATTTGTAGAGTTGTGCTCAAATGTTTTTGCAAAATTTTATTTGTTACAAGTAGGTATTATAAGGACCGCATAGACTAGGCAGTTGAACAAAATAGGAAACTTTCAACAACTAACAGTACTTGACAAAGTTAGCTGAATATCTTTAAAGTAAGTCATTTGTAGTTTACACACAACACAATCGTTACATCCCACACAACCACATGCCGCAATAGCACACACACATACTCACATTAACTACTGAGTTTATTTGGAGGTATCTGGGCCTTGGTGTTGCCAGAGACCAGTAGGCATCTAAATCCTGTTCGAGGACACTCGTTGGCGGTCACGTCCCGAACGATCGCCAACAATTAGGAAATGAGGTAATTGACCCAGGCCACAATGAATCATGAGTGTAGTGTGTCATTAATGTGTCACTATCTTGTCACTCCAAAATCAAGACCAAATCAATTCCTCCGATTAGTGACATCACATTGTTTCATCCCATGATGGAAAACCATAAGGGTACCATGACAATAAGGCGTATGATCACTTGGTGTTTTGTTCAAGGGAGGAGTGATTTGGAATTTCTTTGTGGCACTTCTATGTTGGTATTTTCTTTTATTTTTATTTTTCTTTTTTTATGAATTCTTAATCCAAAGAAGCCACCTACCTTCAGGCATGGGTGCATGTCTTTCCAATGGGATCCCCTAGAATAGCATGTGGTTTCTTTTATTGAGTGCCTTTATTACTCTTACATCCATTTTTGTTAGATCTACAAGGACCTTAGTACAACCCAGCTACATGATAACTTTGATAGATGTCACCAAAGAGAATCCACAAGTCCCCTTGATGTCACACCCTGATCATTCCCTCTTAGTCCATCATTTTCGCTTAGGGCATAATTAGCAAAAAATTACTTTTAAGTTTTTATGATGACAAGAATATCATCGTACCTAGAGCATAACCTCTTATTAATAGGATGGTTGGGTGGATGTGGTGGGCTCGTTGTCCAAATAATTAGCCATCAAGACCTGATAGCATAGAACAACACCTCAACCAACGAGTCACATCAGTGTTTTATTCATAGATGATATCACTCATAAAAAGATAAAAAACAAAACAATAAATAAAAATCTAAAATAACAAATAAAAAGATAAGACAACAAATTGAAAAATGAAAAACTAGAAAACAAAAAATTGTAAAATTAAAGAAAAGGAAAAAAATTTATTAATTCTATTTGTTAGAATGGGGGATATCCCCCATAACTAAACTTTTGATCATAGCGAGAATTAATAAATGGAATGGATGGACCCATGCATTTTGGAAATATTGCAATATGCTCATATCCAAACCACTAGGTGTCCTTTGATGTGGTGGTTGGAATGTACCCAATTTGGGGTTCACACACTTGATTAAAGTAGGCATAATGGGGAAAATCATGAGATGTAGTCATGTGATAAGGATTTGACCCACTACGGCATCCGTGACTGTAAGTTGGTATGTAAGGATCGATATGTCTCCCAACATGGTTATATTCATTGGGCTGCATGGTTGTTGGAGTGTTGATTGGTGGCCCTGATAAGGTAATAGGAGGTGTTGTGTTCGAAGAGATAGATGCATCATAGCATTGAACATGCACTTGGTTGCAGGGTGCAGTGGTTTCGGAACCATGCTATCTCTTTCTTTTGTCATGCCTAAAGAAAGGACGCTTTTGATGTTGTCGAGGACCTCCACTACTATTGACCGTAGTAGCACAAGTAACATTTGTGGGTTGGTTCTGTGGTGCAAAATCTTTTGGTACAATTGGCGGCGATGTAGACAGAGGTGAAGGATAAGAATATTGAGGCTGAGAAGAAGTGTAAGGCACATGAGGTGGTGATCATGTTGGATAGGATATGGGTTGATAGTATTTAGGAGAATGATAAAAATGTGGTTAGATAGAGGATGTTGACCCAGTTGGGGAAACAAGATGCTAAACCTGATAAGCGCTTGGGTTCAGATGATATGAAAGGTGTGACCAGTTTGGTGGTGGCCTCCCCCACAACTGGGATTTTTGCCACTGTGATTGAATGCAGTATTTTTATACAAACTCTAGATGTAACATTCTTCCCTAATGATCATGTAAATGTGAGAAGATTGGCCATTTCCCTTTGGGGTGATCATATAGGCAAATGTCACATTGATATGGGTGGTTTGCAATTGAGCTCTTATCCTTATTTTCCTCAACCCTTCTTTCTGATTGTCTAGTGGTGTTCTGTCATGTTTCATGGTTTTTCATGGCTCTTCCTCTAATAATATTGGCATATTGTCCACATATTTCATGTACCCAGTCCATCATCTTATTGATCTTTACCTCAATTTCATCTAGTGATTGTAGTATTGGCAAAAATGATTCCACCTCCTTGAGGTGAGTTGATTTCTCCTTTTCATGATCATGGACCTTTGTTATTTTGAGATTTGATCCTATTGAGGGCTTTCAAGATTCTCCCATTTGGCCATTTATCCTTCTTCTTTTTCTACCCACTTAATAAGCTCTTGGAATTGGTGGGTTCGTAGCTCATTTAGTTGACCTGGGGCATACATCCGTAGGGTCTCCCTTGTTTCATTACAGAGCCCATCTATGATGTGGTACATTAGCCTTTCCTTGGAGAACCCATGGCCTAGGTATTTTTTTAACAAAGAGTAATATCTTTCTAAGGCCATGTCCAAGGGTTCATGTTGCTCTTATTTCCGCTCTTGGATTTGTCTCCTCAAGGCTAACACTCTTGCATAAGTTTGATATCTTTCATTGAAGAGTTCTACAATTGTCGACAAACGTTGAATTGATTTTGGTCTTAAGGACCTATACCATACTTTTTCTTGGCCAAAAATTTTCTAAGGAAAAAGCTTAAGTTTTTGAAATCCATTATCAATATTGTTCCATACACAAGCATCATGGAAGGCTTGTAAATGATGTTGTGGATCTAAATCATAGCTTCCTGAAAATTTGGGAAAGTTTTTTAAATCAAGCCTAGGTAGATGGATTTCCTTACAATGTCTACGGATGTATATGCATTAGGCTCTTAGTGGCTAGCAGGGGTTCATCATCACTAGGTAGGTTATGAATTTGTGAGTTGGGACGATGTTGTCTTCATTCATGTACATAGGGGACCCCTACATCAAATTGAGTACTCCAAACTTTGTCTTCATCATCATATAATTTGTTGGTTCTCCAATGAATTGCCTTTCTAGTTGTTGCATTGTCATACTCTTGTGAGAGAGACATTATTGTGAATCATGTGTGACTTAGTTGAAATTAGTTCTTTTCTAAAAGATATATAATGAATATTTTGTTATAGCGATCTTGTATGATATAACTAATCTAAATAACTAGCACCATCCCTGGCAATAGTGCCAATGATGAGTGGTGAGGTACCCCTACACTCAACTATATGAATATGAGTGTTCATGCACAATCTGGTCAAAATCCATAGATGGGCTAGTTGTGGTATCTAGATAATTACACGTTGATCGCAATTCACTATCTTCCCACCTAGACTAGTAATTTCTTTGTCACATATGGTTTAGTCCAAAGTGAGGTGTATGATGTGGTCCTAAAGCTAGTGCTACTCCTAGAGGTAATGGAAAATAACTTTGATTAACCAAAGAGGAAATGGGAGAAGAGAATCTAAGCTAGCCTAAGTGCGATGAACATCCATCCTTAATCATCCATACACATCTTGGACCTCCTATACTACTATTGGGATTACCAAGCACATGTCCTAGGTACGCTACTAGGATACCAAGTAGTTACACTTAAATGCTTGTGATTAATTCATACTCACTCCACGTTTAATAATAGGGATAGAAAATGAAGGTAAATAAATATTAATTAAGAAATCAATAAATGACAATAATATTAAGCAATTAAAACTAAGTGAATGTTGCAATGATGAAGTATTCTCAATCTTTATTTCCGATCATGTGCATGTCCAAGTACATCACACTTGAATAAAGATTCCATACAATTACAATGATCACACTACAGGGAAAGCATAGGGAAAGGGTTGAGATGAATTAAAAAATGACAAAAAGACTCTACTCTAACACTAACTGACTCCCTTTTTCCTGTGCTTCCAAATGTGCTATTTATAGGCTTACATAGAAACCACGATATTGCATATCCGATATCGTTACCCAGGTTGTGATATCATGTACCCGATATTATGGGTCTGATATCATAGGTCCGATATCGCAAGTCTAATATCAGAGCTTGAAAAATCATGGTTCATCAGTTGCATTTATGAAATGGATCTTATCTTTACTAGTTAACATTAAACTATATGGCCAATAACTACTTACTAGCTTCTCGTTCAATAGATTAAATTTTTCAATAATGAAACTTATGTATTTTTTTTTCATGAATCTTCATTTCCTCCTTATCTTAGTTCACTTTAATTCATAGGAAGTATTTGAGTACTCTAAGACCCTTCATTTTGAATTCAATTTTCATGTCATTCTTGAAATCTTTTGCTAGCCTTTTATTGATGGCAATAAAGATAATATCATCTACATATAGTCATATGATGATGAATTTATCTTCTTCCTTCCTAAAATACAGTGTTTGTTCAAATATGAAATTTTAATAATTATTTTAGATGAGATTGCCATTAATTCTCTAGAACCAATCCTTGGGTACTTTCTTTTGATCAGATAGAGCTTTGTTAAGAATTCACACTTTGTTTTTTTTTTCTTTGATAACATAACTTTTGAGCTAGTGTATGTATACTTCTTATTTGATGTATCTACTTAGAAATTTGAGTTAACATTAATTTGTTAAACCTTAGAATCTTTATGTACTGTTATGAAGAGAATGAGCTTGATGTTGTTATATTTGGCCACTGATGTAAATTTTTCTTCAGAATCAATGGATTTCCTTTGTTTGAATCCTCTTTCACAAGTATTTCTTTATGTATTGTAACTTCTCTTTTCTCATTGTACTTTATTTTATACAAATACTTGCAATTAATGATCTTTTATCTTTTGGTTTATTTACTAATTTTCATGAGTTATTTCTTAGAATGGCATTTTATTCTTTGTCCATGCCTTCTTTCCAAAATTTTAATTTCATGGCTTCATTAACATTATTTGGTTCATGTAATACTACTGAATATGCCACATTTGCAAAATTGTGAAATCTTGTAGTTTTTCTTTTGGAATTTATGTCTAGCATTTGGATGCATTCATGGTCTCTTTGAACCCAAGATTTTAAACTTTGATATGAATCTAAGTTTTCTTGATTTTTGAAAAAATCACTTATACAATCTTTATCTCAAAATATATAACATCTGTTGAAACATGTCATTTATGATTTATTAAGTTGCAGTACCTATATATACTAGTATGAGAATTATAACTAAGAAAGATGCATTTCTTTCCTCTATCTTCAAGTTTTTCAATGAATTGTTTTGGGGTCTTTATAGAGTAATGATACTTAAATATTCTCACATGACTCATGTTAGGAATTCTATTATATAGAACCTCATATGAAGATCTATCTTCGTTTCATTTGATAATGATTCAATTAGAAATGTAACAAGAAATTGTGATGTCCATACTCTAATATTGGTTAGGTAGTGAGGCATGCTTCAGTACGCACATTGTCATGTCTTGTATTATGCAATAATTTCTTTTAGCTACTTATTTTAATTGTAGGCTATATTCACATGTGATCTATTGAAAGATATCATTTTCTCTACAAAACATGTCAAATTTTTTATTTATGAATTCTTCACCTTTTTTTGATCTAATGGCCTTAATCTTGACATTCATGGAGTTTTTAATTAGTTTGTGGAAAGTTTAAAGTATTTGATATCTCAATCCTTTTGCTTCAAGTTTCAAGTCCAAGTATATCTTGAGTAGTCATCTACTATGACCATGAAATAATTTGCCCTTCCTATTGAAACAATGGGCATTGTCCCAACAAGATTCTTGTCTAAAAGATCAAATGATTTTTCCCTTTTTATCATGTAAGAGTTATGAGGAGAAGTAGTTTGCTTTCCTTATATGCAAGTCTTACATTTGTCTTGAGGAATACCTAAAATTTTATCCCTGTAGCTTTTTCCTATTTGATCATTTTTTTAATTTTTTGATAGAAGATGTGACCAAGCCTTCCATGCCAAATTTTAGACTTGCTGAAATCTTCATATATCTTTTTTCTTGACTTTAACTTTTTTTGGTATTTTTTTGACTTTTTTTCTTTTTGGAGGACATGCTTTTCTTGAGTAGTATGTTTGCTTATGATGTCTCCTTTTTCATTGAGATAATTGCATTTAAAACAATATATTCTATTATTCAAGGCTTTCATTTCCATCATTTCTCCATCATTAGGTTTGTTGATAATGCAAAAATTGCTCTTGAAACTGACTCTATTTCCTCCATTAGATACTTTTTCAACAAAGATGAGAATTTTTGAAAGATTATGAATATAATACATATTGGAAATAATGACTTTTTTTAATTTTTTAATTTAACTACACAATCTCTTATTCCTTTTATGACTAAGTATTTTTCATCTCTAATTTTAATGTTATCAAGACTATTGTTTGTTTTGTAATTTAGAAGATAATTTTTGTAGCATATCATGTGATTGGAGCATCCATTTTCTATAATCCAAGAATCTTGCTTTATTTCTTTAATTTAATTCAAGGATTTATAATTACTTGGCTCTTCTTCATAAGATCTTTTTGAGATGATGTGGAAGTATCTTATTTTGTTTGTGAAGTTTCTCCATGTATTTCTTTAAAACTAGTTCTAGTCTAGCATTAGTAAATGGTATGACCTTTTCTTTTGTATAAGTTGCAATATGGTATTGAGTCTTGATTCTATCTTTATCTCCTAGATTTATTTCATCCACCTCTTCCTCTAGCTGAACCTCTTCCTCTTCGTCTTGTACTTTGATCATCATTTTCTTTGAAGTTTGTTTCTTAATTTATATTCTAATATTTATACTTCCTCTCCCTCTAAATCCTCCTTTCCTATATCTTCCTCTTTGGTTAGATATGTAGGATTCATTATCTTCACAAGATTGTTTATTATTTTTCATAATTTGTAGGGTTTTGACTTGATCAACTAATTCATTGATAAAAAGCATGTTTAAGTCCTTTAAAAGAGTAATGATTTCCATCATGATTTCAAATCCTAGATCTATGTAGAGAACTTGAATAACTTTCTGAACCTTTTTCCTATTGGTATATCCATAGTCATATTCATCTATTTTCCATAACATGGCATACATTGTAATAAATAAATCTTTAACACTTTTGTTTCTTGTAGTTTCCAAGGTATCAAATTTTTATTTGTAGATTAATTGTTGCAATTTTTGATTTTCCAAGCTTCCCTTGTATTCTAATTGGATATTATCCTACACTTCTTTGACAATAGTATGAATACTAGATCTATGAAAACTAACTTATGAGACACTAGCAAAAATCATAATGAGAGCCAAATTGTTATTCTTCTTCTTTGTTTCATACTCTTTAATTTGTAATATGGTAAAATCTTCAAAGTCATGGATGAATTTCAAACCTATTTCAACTATTTCACAATGGCCATTATGTTTAATGAGGTCTTTCATCATCATTGTCCATAGGATAAAATATTGAGATCCATTAAAGATGATGGAGCATTAAGCTATGTCTTTTGTACTTATTTTTTGTAGATAAACCTAGTGCACTAATACCAAATGAAGGAATTTCAAGTAGCAAAAGAATTACTTGGCTATCTTCACTTCACAAGGAATTAGCTAAGAAAACTTATATTTTTAGAAATCTTAGGAAGTTTCTGCAATTTCAAAAGATGAATTACTACAAAATATATCCAAAATTTGAGGTGATATTATGGCCTTTCCAATCTATTAAAAATCACAATAATTCTAGTAGTGAAAATTTGAGAGATGATAACTCAAAAGTTGTTAGGTTTCTAATATTGAAATTTTAACTAAATATTTCCATAGATATTATCTTTCAAATAAATTTAATATCACATAAAATTGTTGTGAAATGAGGAAGAAATAATCTAATCAGTGACTAGCATGGAACTTTGAAAATCTACTAAATTGTAGAGATAATTTCTACTAAATTGCAATAGATATCAAGCTAAAAGTTTACTTACATGTAACCATCTATTATAGATTTCAATTAAATTTATAATAACTATAAAATATAATAAAATGACTAAGATAGGATTGAAATGTAAATGTCTCCAAGTTTGTCTATTCGACTTACAAGATTAAGTAAATAATGAAGAATGATACTGATGAATTAATTCTAAATTAATCAAAGTCTTGCTGAAAATATATTGATGATTCCATGATACAAATTTCTAAGAGATGCCTTAGATATATATATGTGATAGGTGGGGAAAAATTTACTAAAAATAATACAATATATTCCTAATTTCAAAAAACCTTTAAAAATTAACTATATATATGGATTAGGACCAAAGTAACATTACAACTACCCATCAATCTAGAAATTTCCAATATTTTATTAAAATAAACTGCTATTATATAATAGAAACAAAATAGTGTTATCTTCTACTCTAAAAAAGCCAACAAATCTCATATACATAAATTTGACTATGTTGAAAATAGCCAAATCAAGAAATGATCTTAAACAATAATTAGTAGTTATGTATTTAGTATATGAAAAGAACCATAAACATATAATGAAGGTATCACAAAAGCTTTACATTTCCAATGTATATTTATAGGTGGCAAAATCTCATTATTATGATTAAAGAGATGTGATGACCAATTTGAAAAAATATATGAATGACTATCACGACTTGCAAGCATTAATTAAAGCTTTTGATATTGTGAGGAATCAATTTGCATGTTCATATGTTGACATAAATAAATTATTTCTACAATTATCTTGTCCTTAATAAGTGTCAATAATAGAGACACTTGTTGTTCTAGCATGGATAGTTAATGATTTAAGAAAAAAAGAAGAGAAATTAAGATTTTTACTAGACTACTTTAACATGAAGATACCTTCAACTTTACAAAAGTAGCCAATGTAGGAAGAACCATCAATGCTAAGAACCACATGAAGACATACATCAATCATTTTGAAGATGCTATAACATTTTTTTGTCACATGTCTAGATGATTTTTATTATTTTGTAACTCCCTCAAATATAAGATGCTATGCAGCACTCTAGCTAAGTTAATTAATTCTTCATGTATTTAATTATTTTTCAAGACAATTAATTAGATTTCCTTCACAATTTTATAACAAACTTTATCCCACATTTTTTAACTAAAGAATAAGCTTTTAATTAGTCATGGAGGTGTGATGAATAGTTTATTAGTTAAGTGTAATATCACTGTAGTGACAGAAACATTTGGTGCTAGAGGACCAAAGATCCCCATTAAAATAGTTTAACCTATAGATCCACGAGCCTCGAAAAGGATCTATGACAACCTCAAACAGTCCAACAGATCTCATAAGGACTTGAACATCTATTACTATGTTAATGAAATGTAAAAAAATATAAACGAGTAAGAAAATATTTGTTAAACAAAACTGAAATAGGAAAGAAATTGTAGGAAATATAGAAGAAAAATACAACATAACACTATCAAAACTTTGTAAGTAAATGTTTTAAAATACTGTAACAAATGGATTCTGAAAATATACATTAGGGCTTTTACAATCTACTATTGAAACAATAGATTTGGATTCTAACATAAGAGGCAATATGTATTCTATAGTTTCCTCTCATAGATCTAGCATTGCTTTGTCTAGCTATAAATGGTTCCTTGTCTCTCTAGTACAAAAAGTTGGTAATGGTTGTTATGGACTCCTAGGTGTTTGCACTACTTGAAGTTCTCAATTTTGATGCAAATGCCAAATGCCAAATTTCTATCCCTTCAAGTAGATTGTTACTTAAATAAGCCTTAGATCTCGTTCTAGTCATCAGTTGATCCTATCATGATTTTTGACAAATTTATGGTACCTTCTATCATACCTGGACCATCTGCATTCAGCATCTAGCATCAATGTCAACGATAGTACAATGTAGCATCCAACATCAACGTTAACGTTAGTACCATGAAGTCATGATGCTAGCATCAAGGTCTGTACCATGAAGTCATCATACTAGAATTAGTGTCGATACCATGAAGTCATGACACTAGCATACCTTCAGTACCATGAAATCATGATGCTAGCATAGCATTGGTACCATAAGGTTATGACACTAGCATCTTTGGGAAAATAAGGCAGTTATATCTCCCTTTATTTTTTCACCAAATTACAAATAATTTTGGCCATGGATTACAATATGAATTTCTTTGGATGTTTCAATCACTTACAATATCATTTAAACAATATATCTAAGCCTATTCATGCCTATAAATATCAGCTAGCTAGTATACTAAATAAACCTTTTAATCCATTCTTACCAAATGTTTATACTTTTATTTTTGTAAGTGCCTACAACATGATCATAAGTAGTTATACAACATCTTTATTGGAGTGAAATGCAACTAAACATGCCTCATAAATGAAAATAAAAATTAAGATTGGTTATGATCATTGTAGTATATCATATAGTATTTTTTTTCTTTCTATTGTAATTTATTTTTCATTGCCTGTTATATTTATAATGCAATTTATATTTCCATTGTATGTCATTATTTTTGTATAATAAGTAGGAGTAGTTTTAAGTATTAAGTATAATTATTTGGTAACCCAATAGTAACATCACTTAGTTCATCTATTACCAGTCATTTGGTAATCCCAATAATAGTTGTATGAGTCTAAGACATAAATAGCAAATCAAGACCAAATACTTATTACCATATGCTAGATTAGCATTTATTTTCCTTGTCTCTTAGTTAATTAGATTAATATTCAATTCACCATATTTTAATCTTATGCCATTCTACTCAAATATCATCATTGTATCATATATCTTTCTACCAACTAAACTACACATTTTGAGCGCCACTAACTCTAGTAAGAAAACAATGATAAATAATCTTCATATTAACTAGCTAAAACATGTATTATGTCATCTATATATTATGATCTAGTCATGTACATATGCTTTTGTGACATATATGATTAGGTGTTGGGTATACTCTAATACTCATCACATTTTTTCTATTTATAAACCATTACTCAAGTGGGATTTTCCAACAAATAGAAATGTTCATAAAAAAAATGTCATAGCTTTAAGGTTTTTTTTTTAACTAAGAGTCAAATTCAATATTTTGAACATCTTAGAAACATTGGTAAGGTTATATTTTAGCTCAGAAATCAACTTAAAGAACTTTATTAAGAAAAATAGTTTCAGAGATATTTAGTTTTAATCAAAAGAAAAACTTTAAATTCTAGTTTAATGATGAAAAGTTATATGTAATATGGCTTGGACATAGATAGGATAGTAAATGCTTCATCAACAAAGTGTTATAAAATCATACATACATAATATAAAATAAAATAAGCATGATTAAATATTCATAGAGACATGAAAAATAGAAAAATTAAAATTTTCATTGGTAATTGGATTTTCATATTTAGTCATTAAATATATAAAATATTTATAACTAAGCATAAATAGTAATAATAAGAAAAAAATACAAAAATTCAATAAGTAAATTATATCTACTTTATTTTAAAAAATTAATTCTATTATTTAACTTATAAAATTAAAAATAACTTATTAAAATGTGTTTAGTAGCTTTAAATTAAATAACTAAACCTATGTGAAAATTTAAGTTATGGTATGAACCAATAATAGAGATTAGATGTAGTTGAAATTTGTATAAACCTACTTTTATAGCTATCAAATTTTGTTGATGTCTTTTCAAATATAATACTCTTGGAGAAGTTTTAAGAACCTAAGTTTGATTTCTAAAATAATCTTATTCATGAAGCAAGAGGAAATTTCACATGAGATGATTTTCTTCTTAATAAAGTCAATTCCATTAGACGTTTTCTTAGATGTTCTTTGGATTCTAATTCATCATCCCTAATTTTGTAGCTACTCATTTCCATTCCATTTCTTTGTAATCCTTTATAATGTAAAGTGCATCATCCAATGTTTATGGATTGTAGGTTTTGTTATTCAACTATAATGTAGAATGCATTTCACTAACAAATATGTCAATGACATTACTATCTTATTTGTATAATAGAAACTTGATGAATGAATAAAATCTCTTATAGTAATCATCAATTGTCTACCTTTCTAATTTCACTAAGTTAAAGAGTATTTGTCTATTCTTAATAATAAATTCAATGTAAGAAAAACTTCTTAACAAACATTGAAATAAAGTCTTCCTAGATTAGATTTAAAGTTTTGTACATGTCATTCTACCATGCTACTATTTCACCCTTAAGGGAAAGATATGTAAGCTATAATTTCATATCTTCCTTAGCATTGATCATAGTGAAATAACTTTGAGCTTCATTGAATTATTTCTTTTCCTTCTTCTAAGTCTAAGATTCATCATCATATCTTTTAAGGAAATATTCTCAACAAAAATCTAATATAAGAGTTATCTTGATGTTGGCCTTCTTGATGATTACACTTACTTATTTGAGATTCTAGTCTTAGAAAATTTTTGGACCATTGAATGCACACTTTTATTTAAATTTATCAAGGATGAAAATTTGGATGGTGATCAAGTTGACAATGATGCTAAAATTTATTTTTTCAAATTTTGTATTTTAGACACCATCATGTCTAGTTTTCCATTAACCTCATTCAATTGTATTATTATTCTCTATTTGAGATTCTTGAATCAATTTTCAACTCATTAAACTAGCCCATTTATAATTTAATTGGCTTCATAGACATCAAAACATGTAGCCTCCAAATCATACATCTAGTTTTGAAACTACTTAATCTAGAGGTTTACATGTTGCTCCATGTTCTACTAATGCACTGTACATGTTAACATGAGATGAACATAACTACAACTTGTAGATGAACTCCATTCTTATAGTACTCAAGGTTATCATTGCAAAGGTTATTGTCCTTTATAGTTGTGAACTATTCAATTTGTAGCTATTCCAAAACTCATTCTCTCATGTGAAGTTAAGCTTTAAAAGCCACTAATGATTATTTTTTCTTATCTTTTTACTCTTATTGTGTTATTTCATATTATTTTACCATTATGAGTTTTTTCTACTTATTCTTATTCTATTTATTTGTAGGACTTATCTACACCAAATACTTTCACCCATGAGCTTACACAATGAAATAGATGACTTTTCATAGTGCTTAAATGACATGAAAATAATTTTCAAGAGGCTTCTACTATGGTTCCTAATTTCATTTAACATCTTGATTTCTCCTAGATACAAAACTTCCATATTTCATATTTATTGAATATCTCACATTTTAATCTTTGTAACTCTTTTTCCTTATTGAATTTAATTTTTCAAAACTTTAAGCTAGATAATGTCTACTTTAAAACCCTAGGCTCTATGTGGTATGTTAGTTCTAAACTTCTTCTTACTTATTTTTGGTTATGCAACATCCCAAAATTACCTATAGATAAATTTATAAAATTTCTTAAGGAGCATCAATTAATTATTTAGAAAATCATATGATTCATATGACAAAATTAATCTCTAAAATAAATCATTTAGGAAACTTTAGTATATCAAGTATGAAATCTTATAATCCCATAAGTATACTTGAACAAATCATAAAGAATAAAACACTTAATAATACCCATGTAATGTTATACCAATATCTCAAATACAAATTCATGATGCAAATATTTTCATGAGATACGATAGATATTTATATGGGTCCTTTTATAAATCTATAATATGGCTCCAAGTATACAATAATGCTTGAATTATTTTTTCATATTGCACCATCACTTCCATTACACACTCCCATCTACTAATCATACCATCATCTAAAAACTCCATCAAAGCCATCATCTACAATCTATAGGAAATACATGTAAGAAAGATTAAAACACCTTCATAATAGAGGAAACTACCTTGGTGCCACCCAAAATGAAGATGGAAGATGAGGAACATGCGAAAAGGTACACTATTAGAACCAACAATAAATACTGATTAATGAAACCATTAATTAAAATTATTAATAATTATTGTTATTGCAATAATCTATCATGGATCCATGATTTTCTCTACCTGTAGATTTCTCATAAGGCTTCTAACATCAAATATAGAAGTATATATAAGGTTGATACTAATCTAACTAGCTATCAAGGACTACTTAGTATGACACTTCACCTATCTAGGCCAATCCTCAGTTATGGTATATGTCTGATTGTTGGTTTAGCAAACCCTTATGAATATTAAATGATCAATTGTTGGGTTACATTATGGTTAGTATTAACCCTATAACTATCCTAAATCTTAGATCCTCACCATCATTCTACATAAGATTTGATACTAACTACAATGCCATATGTTGATGATCTAACTCAAAAGTCAACTTATTAATTGATCAGCCATTTCTATAATAGTTGTCCCACTACAATGTATTAATGAGTCCTAATATTATCTACAATGTCCCTAGGTCAATGGGCTAGATTTAAAGTTAACCTATATGATTGAACAACTAATATTAGTAGCCTAATCATTGTTTCCAAGCTTTCAACACATCAAATACACCCATTCATGTCCAAAATGTCTACTTATGATCATCATTTGAAGTTTCCATTTCCATCAAACACTACCAGATTATAGTAATCTAGAAAATGAGGAGAAAATCCCTTTTGACTTACGTCATAAGATTTGAGAGGGCTACCATCACCAACACTGCAAGTTAGAGGAAATATCATCAAGGAAAGATGAGGTTGAAATAAAAATAAAAAATTACAAAATATAGAAAATTACAATAAGAAAATAGCAAACTAGGATTAGGTTAACAAAAAAAAGGAAGTTAGTTTAACATAGAAAGAATAATAAAGAAAGTAGCTCTAATGAGGGTTGTGTTAAAATGAAAATTGATTAAAGAAAGAACATTTTATCTAACTTGAATGATTAGCTGAAAGTAAAGCTTTGCTAAGTAGGAGAAAAATGAGATCTAAAAATGGTTAAGAGATTTGTAATGCAGAATCATGACCAAGAGAATGAGAGAGAGCAATGCATAATTGATGCTAAGAAAGATAGCATTGTAATGTATTTAGCATAAATTCAAGGTTGGGTAATTGTAAGAATAATAATTTAATAATCTAATTTCTACGAATGGATAATATGCATTCACAAAAGGATTCAATTGATCCATACATAACTATGTTCATAGGCTTAAGTCGCCAAGAAGTTCTAAATATAACCCACAATACCCAAGAATAGATTCTTGATGTCCATGGTAAAATAAGAAAATAATTAGAATAAACCTTAGATATGTAGTTAACATGTCTTTAGACCATATTACTACATTATTCCAAAATCCTTAGAATAACATAAAATATAAAATAAATACATTTAGTCATAACAAAAATACCAACAATGGATCATTATCATCTTTTAGCCTATCCTTCACCAAACACACCAAGCATTAGCATTTACCAAGAAATAATAAGAAGGAAAATAAAATAATAATATTTTCAAATACATTATAAGTGTAAGGTCTAAGGTCTAAACCTTAAAAATAATATTACCAAGACATAATAAAACATGAATACCTATCAAGAGGACAAAGGCTCGAACCTTACCAATACATAAGAGTTTGTACCAAGATACATTATACATGAGCTATGAGAAAATATACAATGATATACTAATCATAATATACCAAGGTATCTATACTACAGGTAATTAAAAGGTTAAGGATTCAAGCCCTTAAGATGCATAACCATAAGTATAACCATATGAGATGCTAGATTACACTAGCACATACCACTAGTAAGATATAATATATATTATTAACATGATATATTTAATATACCCTCATGTTTAAAAACCAAACATGAGAAAATAAATAGCAAGCCTAAGATCCTAGGTTCAAAACATTAGGGTATTATCAATTAGTCTAGCAACTTTTATCCTTCAACATTAGCATAGGAAAATTTCCAAATCTAGAGAGAGCAAACTTCTAGATTATGTTAATGTAACTTATCCTAAACATAATTCTCATGGTTTTAAAAGTTATACCTTCAATTATCAGTATTTTTACTATATCATCTCATTAATAGTAGGTAGGAGATTTTGCATTGAAAAGTCTTTCCTCATAATATTCTATTATATTTACTATATTTACTTTATGTTTAAAAACTTACCTAATTAGGAAAATATTTTGGAGGATCAGTTAATCATGCACATCCCTTGAATTAAGAACATAGTTAGCAAGAAGATAAATATAGAAACTCTTTTTCTTGGATCTTACTTTGGCATGCAAGGGAATTTTTCTTTTCCTTTTAGAATATAACTTTTAGTTTTATCAATAAATCCTCTTTAATTCTCATAAACATACCTCCATTTCAAGCCTTTTTCATGCTAAGATTATATTAAAATAGTCAACCTCTATTGAAGGAAAACATATATGGTCTCTTGATCTTTCAATAATGGTGATGTATTACTTATTTATTATTTATCTTCCTATATCCTTTTTAATTAATAATGAGTTATGTAACTTTTCCAATGTAGAGTAATGGTGAAAGAAAAATGCATAAGATTCAACCTCCATTTATCATTCTAATAAATAACTATCTTTACCATCCCTATTCAAGACTTTATAATGCTCAAATGTATTCCTTATAAATTTTCATTCTTTATTCATTGATGAGAGCTGTTACTCTAGTGGTTTATTCTAATTATTAGAGCAGTTACTCTAGCGGTTTATTGTAATTATTAGAGTAGTTACTCTAGCAGTTTATTCTAATTATTAGAGTAGTTGCTCCCAAGCCTATAAATATAGTGCCCAGGTGCATAAGTGGGGATGAAGTCTTTTAGCAGTCAAGTAGTGAAACTCTTGTAGTCTATTTGAAAGTTAGAGTATTTTCCAACTGCCTACAATAGGAGGTTTAAGTGTGGATGGATCTTTATTCTAGCATTGTATACCTAAGCACACCTTGTGTACGGTAATAAAAATGAGCTCTTTGATTCATCCTTGCAGCACTTGAGATTTGTTTTCTTATGCATTTCTTTTATTTTATTTTCTTATGCATTTATTTTATTTTATGCACATTACATTTCTGTTATTAGCACAAAAATTCATTCTAATCAACTAAGAAAATCATTAAATTACACAAGCAATGACCACTTCAAGCATGTGTGTAATGCTTGGTAACCCAGTAACGATTAGCATTTGGTAATCCCAACAGTGTTGCACTCATTCACGATGTGTACAACAAGTGGGAACGGATGCTAGTGTTAGGATTAGTTAGAAAATTAGTTAATGAGTAGTTAACTTAAATTAGTCACTTAGTTAACTCGCTCCTTCCCTACTAGTATAGGACATAAAAACATAAAAGCTATAAAAATCATATGTCTCAAGCTTACTTAACCATACAATCGTGACATATAGGTAAGCTTGGGAAGACAACGATCAACCAACTCATCCTTGTTCCACAAGGGTGCATAAGCACTTAGTCTTTGGAAATTGATTGGATCATGCGTGAAACACTCGTATTCGTATGGTTGAGCATAGGGGTGCCTCGTCGTTCATCATTGGCATCATTTCCGGGACATAGTTATTTGTGCGCTAACTACAATATAGGAAATCATTTACATCATTGGAATGAACCCTTAGGGTTGGTTAAGAAAATAATAAACAAGAATACATTGCACACTAAATAGACAAGTATGTCTTCTTCTTTGTACAAAAGTGCCTCATTGCCTAGGTCTGAAATAGAAAATAATCGGTGGTGTAATACACATGACGTTGATCCGCTAGTCCCTCAACAAGTTCGAATGGTATATAATCATCCCAAAAAGTATATACCAGACTTCACCTTTATCCTTCATCAAGATGAACAACTACATTGATGAGACATAGAAGGTAACATAGTGTTACCTCCCAATTGTTCAATCCTAAGCATGCTTCTTCATGCTCTCACATGAATTGGCATGCCACACTTACATGCAAAATACATTGTGCAAGACCATGACTTAAGAGAAAACTGTCCCATAGAGGCACAATGTAAAAGGGACTTGCAACAGGAGAGACATCATAAGTCTTTGAAGCGTAAGTGGTCCCAGGATGCCCCACATGTTTTAAGCAAAAATGAGGCTGGTGAACCTACCTCAGGTAGTTGGCCACACAACCATGTTCCTTCCCTTGACTTTGGCCAAGGGGTTATGTATCAGAACCTTCATTCCACTATTCATAACCCAAGTTCTAATACCCATGGGCACAAAGGATCTGAAAAAGGAACATGAACTTATGATAAAGGTGGACATTCTAATCGCAATCGCGATCGGCTCCAAGACCATAGAAGAGAAGGTAGCAGACATTGTCATGGTGATGGTTCTCCTTCTTCTTCACCTTCATCATCTCCTTTACCCTCTCCTTCAATATTCAGATGTGATCATAAAGAAAAAGAACATGGGGATAAAGGTAGGAAAAGTGAAATTCATAAACGAAACAGCTCGGAAAAGGGATGAGGGCACTCTAGAGAGTCACGGCATAGAAGAAGGAAGAGTAGGAAACAACGTAGGAATCATAGATGCCATGGACAAGATGATCATGATGAACCCCTACTCGCTACTCTAAGTATGTTAGACATAACTGAGGCTATTAGAATTTTAACAAGGCATCAAAAAGATAGTAGGATCAAGAGATTAGATATGAACAACATCCCACGATTTGAAGGGGGATACAACACTGATGCTCAGAATCATTTACAGCATTCCATGATGCATGTGCCTTACAAAACATAGAGAATGAATGGCAAAAACTTAAGTTGTTGCTGTGGACACTAGTTAAAGAAGCATAAAGCTGGTACTAGTCCTTAGAATTGGAATCTATTCATAGATGGAGTACTATGTTAGAATTATTCAACGATAAGTACCAAATGTACTCCCAAGTGTTCAACTTGCAAAAGAAAATTCAAGGCTTGAAACAAGGAGGACATGAACCCTTGGATGCTACCATGGACTGATACTATGCACTATTACATCATTGTCTTGGCCATGGTTATTCGCAAAGGGATCAACTGTTCCATCTTGTAGATGGGCTTAGGCATGAAATGAGAAAAACCCTTGGGACTTATGCCCAAGGAAGACTATTCGAGCTTAGGTCCCATCAAATCCAAAGACTATTGGAGCAAGTTGCTAAAGAAGAAGGTGAGCTATAGAAGAGAGAAAGTGCAAAAGAGTATAACTGATAGCCTTCCCTTTAGAAGAGGGGAGTAATATTTTGTGAGGATGAAGAAGAGTCACCACTCAAAGAGATGGTGAATAGGAAAAATTTGCCTATCCAAAAGATGACATAAG
>MNCI01038110.1:37782-66287 GCA_015680685.1 Gnetum montanum | reverse complement strand
AGCCAATCTCCCCACGTGACTCTACTGGTCACGTCAATCCTCAACCTCACTACCAAGCCTGCAAGTATTATGGGACTCCCTCTTCTAGAGATGATATTCCATAAGCATATCATCCTTCTCATCTAGCTGCATCTCTTCCACCAATAGCTCCACTACCACTGCTCCCGTGATGCAAGGTAAAATCCCTACCCAGCTGCAGCAACGTAACACCATGAGGGATATTAACTCTTAACCTACTATTGGTTCCAACAACCACATGAAGAAAAGACCTTTCTTTAGAACCAATAGACAACCAAGCCCTTGCAATCACAAGTGGCTAATCCCTTAGATGCCTCAGTATCAATTAAAAATTTAGAGCCCCCTTCAACCCAATCACCACACTCAACGCATATGGTCATGCTAACACATGTCGTCACTGATAGGATCAAAGCTAGCCACCTTCCCAGGAAATTCTCTGATCCTAGGAGTCCTCTAATATACTTACAAATCACTGGAAATGTGTCGTGCAAGGCTCTTTTGAATTCAGGTTCTAGTGTCAACTTGATTTCCCAAGAAATGTACAAGGCCTGGAACCTACCTCCATTGAAAAAGAGCAACATTTATCTAGAGTTAGCTGACCAGTCCATCACTGTCCTGTTGGGACTATTGGAGGACATTATTACCACTATTTGTGGATGGTCATACCTAGTTGATTTCCTAGTGATTCAAGTGAACAACAGTAAGGGAGACTTCCCAATCATAATGGGAAGAGCATGGCTAAGCACCATTGACACATGCCTAGGAATCCATGATCTTTTCCTAGAAATATCAAAGGAAGATACATTCAAAATGATTGATAAGAAGAAAGTTCCATGCATTGCATACAATGACACAGGGTGTAATTGCGTGTAGAGGTCATGGTTTGTGTAAATTTTAGCATTTCCTTCATGCAATCATTGTGCGTAAGTGATTAACATACAAAGATGCTTGTATGTAGTAGCCACATGATAGGAAGACACCCAGTGGCTAACAGCTAATCAAGAAAGCAATTCACTCATATGCATGGAACTAACTGAGGGTTTGACTTATGCTTACATCGATAGCATAGACACAGTAGAGTAAGTCCACCACCAACTTCCAAGTCTTAACCTTGAAAATATCAACTGGGGGAAGTTGGAAATCCCTAAGAAATTTAAGCAAGAGCCCCTCAAGATGAAATAATTATCCACTAGTATGGAATACACGTTCCTTAAAAAAGAAAAACTAGTAATTATCAACATTAAGCTTGCTCCTCAACAAAAAGAAGAACTACTGAAGATAATAAATAAATGGTCGAAAGCCTTTACTTAGTCATATATCGAATTAACTAAAATAGATCCTAGGATATGCCAACATAGAATTTACACTAACCCCTCCATGAAGCCTCAAAGACAACTATAGAGGTGATTGAACCCTAAGCTGAAGCAAGTAGTTAAGGAAGAAATTGAACAGCTTCTCAAGGTTGGGTTCATATACCCCATTGCTGATAGCGAATGGGTTAGCCCCTTAATTATTGTGCCTAAAAAGGGAGGCAAATGGATGGTGTGCATAGATTTTAGGCTACTAAATATGGCAACATTCAAAGATCACTTTCCATTGCCATTTGTTGACCAAGCCTTAGACACCATCGTAGGGCATTTCTATTATAGTTTTCTGGATGGATATAGCGGATATAACCAAATACAAATAGCCTTAGAAGATTAAGGCAAGACTATGTTCACCTATTTTTGGGGAATGTTTACACACAAACAAATGTCGTTTGCCTTGTGCAATGCCCCTACAACATTTTAACAACTAGTTCTAAGCATATTTCAATAGCAGATAAGGAATGGCGTGGAGGCATTTATGGATGACTTTTCCACTTATGGAGCAAACTTTGATCAAGCCTTGGACTGGTTGGAGCAAGTGTTAAAAACATGTGTAGAAACTAATTTGAGGCTCAACTGGTAGAAAAGCCATTTGATGGTCCAAGAAGGCATAGTACTAGGGCACAAACTCTCACACACAGGGATAGAGGTAGATCTTGAGAAAATCAAAGTTATCCAAGGAATTACCTATCAACCAGAAACTATCAAAGATATTCAATCATTCCTTGGATACACTGGTTACTATAGGAGATTTATTGAGAACTTTTAAAAGGTTTCCAAACCATTGGTGGAATTAACAAAAAAAGGATGTACCTTTCGAGTGGACTAGGGAATGCGAATTAGCTTTCCAAACTCTAAAATAGAAGCTAGTAGAAACACTAATTCTACAAGCTCCTGACTAGCCCAAACCATTCCATATCATGACTAATACATCCAACTATACTTTAGGAGTCATACTTACACAGTTAGATGACCAGAAGCATCCTTATTACATCCACTATGCAAGTGGAAGTATCATTGGTGCACAAATTAACTACACTACCATAGAGAAATAATTAATGGTTGTAATGTTTGCACTAGAAAAGTTTAGACACTATGTATTGGGATATAAAGTATATATACATACAGATCATAATGCAATCTGGTTTCTCATGAATAAGCCAATGGTAAGCCCTTGTATCATATGATGACTTATAATCTTAGAAGAGTTTGATTTAACGATGATCAATCACAACGGCACTAAGAATGTAGTTGCTGATCATTTATCTTGGTTGCAATGGGAAAACAAAGAAGATGAGTATCCAATTTTTGATCATTTTTCTAATGAATTCCTATTTGCTAGTGTAGTGAATAATCAATCACCTATGGAGACAAATTGGTACAGTAGAATTCTTACCTATCTCCTCACCCAACAAACACCATAAGAGTTAAACCTTAAGAAGAAACAACAATTTCTTCATCGAGCTAAGTACTTTATGGAAATCAATGCACAACTTTACAAAGTGTGTTCCAATGGCTTGGTTTGATGGTGTGTTCCCGATATAGATCAACTACAAGTTCTCCAAGACACTCATGAGGGTCCTTGTGGGGGTCATTACGCTGAGAAATGAATGATCATCAAGATCTTGCTTGCAGGATATTATTGGCCTACATTGTTTCAAGATGTCCATCATTTCCTCCAATCTTGCGAGCGTTGTCAACATGATGGGGGAATGATTACTAGAATGGAGGATCCGCAATAATGGATTCAACCATTAGAACCCTTTGACATTTGGCAAATTGATTTTATGGTGTTGATTACACCAATGTCCAATGGAAAAGCTTATATTATTATTGTCATTGATTACCTAACAAAATGGGCTAAAGTAACTATTGTTAAAGATTGTACATCATCTATAGCTGCATCATTTATTCAACAACAAATCATAAATAGGTTTGGTATGCTGCATGCACTTATTTTAGACAATGGTACACACTTGATAGGTGAAACTTTTCATAAATTAATGCAATGCTTAGGGGTTGAACACAAACTGATAACATCATATCACCCCCAAGCGAACATTCAAGTCGAAGTTACCAACAAGGAGATTATGAAAATATTGGCAAGAACTATTAGCAAGTTTAGGTGAGACTAGAGCACTAAATTGAATAATTTTCTTTGGGCATATTGCTCCACATGGAAACTCCCTATAGGCTACTCTCCCTATGAGTTAGTGTACAGTAAATTACCAATGCTTCCCATTCAAACTGAGCTCCGTATACTATCCATGACATGTGACCTTAACCTTGACCTTGATCTAGGACAGAAACAACAGTTAGTAACTCTTAAATTGCTAGATGAAAATCGATTAGCTACCCTATCATCTAATGAATTGCACAAGGCCTTCAATAAACAATGTCATGACCTAAGAATTAGGAAAGTTAAATATCAATTTGGAGATAAGATTCTGTACTAGAATCCCACACATGTGTCACAACATACTAAATTTCAAACACTATGGGAATGACCTTATATTATTTATGCAACTTTTCCTTCAGGGGCAATGACAATATACAAACCTAAGAGCCTGGATAAGAAACTTTTGGTTAACATGCAACAAACCAAAACTTTCCATGAGCTTAGGATAGCTAGTACACATGCTACCTCTATTAGTGGATAACCTTGCTCCCTATTTCAAATCTCCTCCTTCCAACTTAGTTGTGGGGGAGATGGCTACCTATGCTAACCATTCTAGGCCCTTAGTTCTTTTTGATTTTTTTTTTTACATATTTTTTTTACATGTTTTTGTTTTACACATTTTTCCAACTTTTCGNGAGATGGAGAAGTAGGAAGCAAGAAAGGGCCTTAGTTAGAGGGAACCTTCAGGCATGGGTAACATGTCTTTCTAGTTCCATAAATAGTGCTTGTAGCTCATATTTCTTTATTATGTCTAAGGGGTGTGCTTTGAATTCTCACTTTTTTTTCCTCTCTNTGTGGTTATCATGCAAAAAAAATAAGAGAGGAAAAAAAAGTGAGAATTCAAAGCACACCCCTTAGACATAATAAAGAAATATGAGCTACAAGCACTATTTATGGAACTAGAAAGACATGTTACCCATGCCTGAAGGTTCCCTCTAACTAAGGCCCTTTCTTGCTTCCTACTTCTCCATCTCACTCTCCTCGGAATGGTGGTGACTCTTTGTGGAAGCATTCTTGTTGCTTCAAGTGGACAGATTAGTCAAGTGTGTTTATGCAAGGTCACTGGATGTGGTTTGTTTGAGTCTGGATTTGGGATGAGTTCTACTTAGTCACATTAACCATGAAATACACAAGGGACTTTACACAACCTTGTTCCTGGGATTCCATTCCATTCTCTCCTTTCCATATTTTTCTCAATTTTCCCACCTCATTGTCAATTCTATCATTAGTCTATTTTTGGGTTTATGCATTATTTTTCTTTGATAAATTCTTATGGGTAAGTTTTTAACTCTTGCCTCCAAATGACATTCCTAGGGCCTACGGACTCTTTGGTTTGTGGGTTTGTTAGGGCATAAAAGGCATGAGCCTGCTTTGGGGAGGACCCACTAGCATTTCTTTTTGGTGTAATTGTTAAATTCTTTTCCTTAAACATTTCTAATAATCAATCATTTCTTATTTCTTCCCCATCCATGACATCCATTTTATTGGCATTGCCAATGTTATTTTTTTCCCCATCTTTCTTGTTCCTCATGTTTTTCCATCTTATAGTTACTGGAGGTTCGCTCTTAGTCATGGGGGCCCTAGCACAAATTTTTCAATTTTTTCCATTTTACTAATTACCTAACCCCTACACCTTGGGTAGTTGCCAGTGATAAATCTTTAAACCAATTTCTTCCATAACCACAACTCATCCAATGCACTTCACATCGAGGCAAGGTATCAACTACATTGTGGTTTATCTATCCTTGCTCATTTGTGACTATGTTGTGGGTGCAGATGGCGATCATACAAACAATGGACCAGAACTAGAGCATTTATGAAAGGAGCAAGTTTGGTGGCATGGCTATGGATAAACAATGGAAGACACAATCTCAGCATTGGCAGTAACATGCTTCATTTTCTTTCTCTCTTTTTCTCTTCAAGTTGCTAAACAAAGGCTTGGATGTCATTTATGTACGTGTGTTCACCAAAATGGTCATGAACACTAATGTTGTAATATGCTTATTTACCCATTCACTGGGAACGTTGAGTCTATCATCCCATTCCACCATCAGTTGTTAATTAATCAATAATCCCATACCTTCCCAATATTTTGTAAGGAACTCGAGGACAAGTTTTCATTCAGTCGTGGGGGTATGATGACAATGGTTACTCTAGTGGTTTATTCTAATTATTAGATTAGTTACTCTAGTGACTTATTCTAATTATTAGATCAGTTACTCTAGTGGTTTATTCTAATTATTAGAGTGGTTACTCTAATTATTAGAGTAGTTTCTCCCAAGCCTATAAATATAGTGCCTAGGTGCATAATTGGGGAGGAATCCTTCTAGCAGTCAAGTAGCAAAACTCTTATAGTCTAGTTGAAAGTTAGAGTATTTTCCAAGTGCCTATAGCAAAAGGTCTAAGTGTGGATAGATCTTTATTTGAGCATTGTGTACTTGAGCACACCTTATGTACAGCAATAAAGATGAGCTCTTTGATTCATCCTTGTAGCACTTGAGATTTGTTTTCTTACGCATTTATTTTATTTTATTTTCTTATGCATTTATTTTATTTTATGCACTTTATATTTCTTTTATTAGCAAAACAATTCATTTTGATCAATCAAGAAAATCGTTAAATTACACAAGCATGATCACTTCAAGCATGTGTATAACTCTTGGTAACCCAATAATGATTAGCGTTTGGTAATCCTAGTAGTGTTGCACTAGTTCAGGATGTGTACAACAAGTGGGAATGGATGCTAGTGTTAGGATTAGTTAGAACATTAGTTAATGAGTAGTTAAGTTAAATTAGTCACTTAGTTAACTCGCTCCTTCCCTACTAGTGCAGTACATAGAAACATAAAAGCTATAAAAATCATATTCCTCAAGCTTACTTAACCATACAATCGTGACATACAAGTAAGCTTGGGAAGACAACGATCAACCAACCCATCCTTGTTCCACAAGGACGCATAAGCACTTAGTCCTTGGAATTTGACCAGATTGTGTGTGAAATGCTCGTATTCATATGGTTGAGCATAGAGGTACCTCACCACTTATCATTCATCTTTTATATTCTATCAATCTCCCCTCTTTAATGTTGATTTCAAAAGAGATCTAACAAGGGAAAAGGAAAGTTCATAAAGATTCTAGCTAGTAGTTTAAATTTGGATCATAGATCCTTAAGGAAGGTAATGAAATTAGTACCATCATAAGTTATATTTCTTATTTTGTTGATATAAATAATTTTATATTTTTTCTTTCAAAGATTAACCTTTCGATAAATTATTTAAACTTTGATGTTGAGATGTTTGGATGTTGTTGGAAAGTTTCTTCTATTAGTCTTGAGTTTTATCATTTTGATTTTCCTTAAACTTGAAGGAAGGTTCTTAATGATGATAAGATGGACTCTATTCCTTAATCTTTTTCCAACTAGCTTAAAACTTTTTCATGTTCTTGTAAGTGCTCCTAAGATCATCACATAGAGGTTCAATGCTCATCTCACCAACGTGGGATCCTAGAAGGATGGTAGATGAGTGAAAGTCTAACCTCTTTCAAGTGGCTCTACTTTAGCTTAAACCCATATCTTACAACTTAAGAAACAAGTGCATTATCATCTCAATGTAAATTCCAAACTCCTCCATTTTTTGACTTTGACATTTATCCCTATTTAAACAAAGCCATGGAAAGAGATAAAGTCATTGAAGGGGATTAGAATGCCCTCTTATATTTGGAATCCATCATTATGGGATATGCGAATCTTATCAGATATGGTCATATCTTTACCTAATAATCTTACCAATAGTAGGATATCATTGGAGACTATTGAGCCATATGAGAGGGTAGGCATTCTCTTCTTCACATTGTATCAAATGATATACTCCAAAGTATTCAACATATTATTAGATACTTAGAGAGTGACATTTGCATGATAAAGTATTTGACAACTAAATGTATCCACTTGAGCAATGAACATGAAGCTTATAAGACATGTTCCTTATAACTTTTTATTATTATTTGTTTCTATTATTCTTAATTAGTTTTTTGTTTGATTTGTAGAGATAAATGAAGTCTCTAGAATATTAACTTAAATCTTTAAATTTAGAAAAAGTTTAAATTTTATATACTATAAAAAGTTGGTAAAAAAAGTGTAGCCTATTTTCATGAATTTGGAATTTTACTTCAAGAATTTCAAAGGTCATCTTGTTAATCCTTGAAAAAGGGTTGATAAACTTGGAACATCTTCATCATCTAGGAAATGAATTTAGTTATCATTTCCAAAAATATAGTTTAAATTAATGTTTTTGAAATGGACCTTCTTGGGTTTATTATCATCCCAAAATGGATGATTGTATTAAAACTGATTGTTTTTACTTTTTTGAGAATTTTTCTTTTTCAATTGTTATATCATGTTATTGCATGCATCTGTTCTCTTTGTTTAAATGAATTTTAAAGATTTGTTTATTTTCATCATTCATAATCATGAATTAACCCTCCGTAGTCCCACCACAATATCATTTGTGATGTATAATTCTAAGTTATGCAAGAATTGTATTAATTTCAGACTGAAAATTAAAATGGAACTTAGAATCAATAATGTGTGACTAGTAATTAAAGTAAGAAAAAGAAAAAAGAGGATCTTTATTAATAACATTGAAAATATTTTAAGTAGATACAAAGAAAACATACACTTATTTCTTTGACATCTTGGTGTTATGATAGTGGATAAAGGTACTTAGTTTCACAACAATTTCACAAACATTGGGTGGTTAATTCTTTTTTGATGTTTCTGTATTTTAAATTCTTTCAATTAGCTTTCCTTTCCTAGTTTCACAGCTCTGATTCTACATATTACCTTTTTAGGGTTACCCTTTATAAATTTTGATAATATCTCTTTAATCCCATAATTATTAGCCATTTATCATAATGACAATATAAGCCCTTAATAATAAAAGCAATGTTTCTTTGAAAATCATTAAATAAATTAAGGTAAAATAAACATTTAGTGTTCCTTGTCTATTCAACTTTCTCTTTTCTGGTAGATTCTGTGAAAAGGAGAATGGGAGAAGTTGAAGCAATAATAGAAGGAAGAAGTAAGAGGGGGAAATCCTAAGAACAATGGATGTTATGCTTGGGTTGTAGCAGTGGAGGTCACCATGGACATTATGTGTAGGTAGTAATTGCCACAGCCATTATACATAAGTGGTGGCTCCTCATGCACTAGACCATTCCTTATAAATTCCTTAGCTAGATGTAACATGGACACAAACAGATGCACAGGAAGTGAAAATATAGCTATGGTGGCTCTCCAAATGGAGTCACAATGGAAAATCCTAGGGTTCTCTCTTACTTTCATTGCCTATTTGGTGGCTCTCCCAGAGGCAATTTAGGGTATAGCAATGGGTAGATTCAATAGTAGGAGGTTGTAGGCTCATTAGAAGAGGTGTGCTTCTTGCAAGCACTTGTAGGCAACATTGCACCAAGAGTCATTTCATTTGTGCTTATTTTTGAGCTAAGTCATTATTTTAGTTTATCATTTTATATTTTTGCAACTAAATTGTGGTCTCTGCAAATTAAACACAAAACTCGTTTTACTTCAAAACTCAGATTAATCCTATCCAATCTATCAGCTATTTCCTACTTTAATATCACATTTTATTGATACAAAAGTTTTACTGTTGAAAATTTAAAAAGAAAACAATTGTCTTTTTATCAAAATTATCTTGAACTGTCTTTTATATTTCTTTGTTAAAATTGTTTAATTTACCAGCATCTATATACATTAAAAGACATCACATTGCCCTATCAACTAAGACTATTCCTAGGTTCCCATACCCATACAAGAGGCACCCTAGGCAATATTCTTCCTAAACAAGTTTTTTGGATGTTGATGTGTCCAGAATTTACGCATCAACACCTTTTTGGCGCTAAAAGAAGGGTTGTTTTTCATCCTTTGTTTTTCATTTGTATTCTCTTAAATATCAATTTTTGGTTCTTTTCATGTCCTTGTTTTGTTTATGTTTTTTTGTTTCCATTTCCCAAAAATTTCATTTTCTTATTTTTGTTCTTAGTTCTCTACTTTACAGTTTCTGAATCTTCATTTTTCCTACCTCAATTTCTTTGAACTTTAAATTTCCTATTTTAGTTTTCTATCTTGGTGATAATCATTTATTTTCCAATTACTATTTTTGAAATTCAATTTTTTCTATATTAAAATTTTTGTTTTTCAGTTCTTGAAATGTTATATTTTCTAGTTTCAATTACCCAAACCTTTATTGGACCATTTCTAATACCGGTTCCTATTAACAGTCATCTATTTTTAGTTTTATCACTCTATTTTAGTTTCATTTTTAGATTCCCAAACCTTCTTTTCCCAGTTCTATTGATTACTTCATTCTAGCAGTCATTACCTTAGTTCTAACTTTTTTAAAGTGATATTTTCATTCATTACATCATTTTGTTCAAATTTACTTTTTAAACATTTTGCATTTCACTATTTTTCTTTTAAATTTTATATATATTGCAATTTTAGTTTTCCTTTTGAAAATAAAAATTAAAAAAAATAGTATTTAAATATTTTTCTATCATAACATTAAGTCTAATCCTAACATAACAAAAATACATTAAGTTGTTGAGTTAGAACAAATTGCCTTGATGAATAACATTCAAACTCAATTTGGGATGATGAATGTTAGCAATCCTATACAGTTTACTCCTTTACAATCACAAGTTTTACCAATGAATAATATTTTGTTCCAAACTCTCACTCCCCTCAACCTATAAGTAGTTGTTTTCAAAAGTCCCACAACCTCTTCATTTTTACCACCAAATACCGATTTAAGTGACAATCAATCAAAATCTTTAATCCAATCCATCATAAATCCAAATGGAATATCTAATCCTAATGCATCTACTTCTCAAATAGAAAGCCAAATGACACATGTTTAGTGCCCTTTTGATTATATGGTCATTTTAATTGTGCTTAGATAGGTATAGTTTGCTTTCAAATTTTAATTTACTAGTGTTTTGGGATCTTTTGATTCTTTGTCTTTTGCATCCCCTTTTAAAATTTCTATGGTTTTGCTAGTCTTGAACTTGCATGTAATTAAAGGTTTGGGGGCTAAGTGTTGATGTCAACATCACCCATGCTAGGCATGGGACCATGACTATTAAGTTCCAATTCCATAATGATTAAAAATTCTATAGCTTATAACCCAATGTAAATTAATTGTAATAGCAACATACATAAAGCAAGGTATGCTCAATAGGTAGGTAGGTACATGGAATATAGAATGGTGAATTTGGAATTTAATTCTGGAAGATGCGTTGGTTTGCATTTTAAACATCTTTTTTTTAAAAATGATTCCAAGAAATGTTGACAATTACCTCTCAGTGAATTAAATGCAGGTTAATTAATAATTTTAAATCCTTAACCATTAATGCTCAAAATTTAAATAATAAAGTGTTGTTTTAAACATCTCCTACCATCCATGCCATTCTATTATGGTTTATTGAGCTTACAAACCTAGAATCTTCCAAAAATACAATAGTAACTACCATGAAAATAATGTAAGTAATGTTGGAGAACATGGCTAAGTACATTTTCAAGGTAACATTTCATAAGAGGAGCTTGTTCTAAGTGGCTGCTATGTGAGTTGGATGTTGGCCATTACATGTCATTTCTGCGATGATTTTATTTGTTGGATTCATTGGCAAGAAGACTAGGAAGAAAATAAAAGTATTCAATAAACCTTTGCAACTCCAAAGAAAAAGAAATCATGTAGGAAAAAGGGACAATAGTTTCACAAACATTGGATGGTTAATTCTTTTTTTATGTTTCTACATTTTAAATTATTTCAGTTATCTTTCCTTTCCTAGTTTCATGGCTTTGATTTTTCATATCACCTTTTTAGGGTTAACCTTTATAAGTTTTAATAATGTCTCTCTAATCTTGTAATTATTATTCATTTTATCATAATGACAGTACATGTCCTTAATAATAAAAGTAATGTTTCTTTGAAAATCATTAAATAAATTAAGGTAAAATAAATGTTCAGTGTTCCTTATCTCTTCAACTTTCTCTTTTTTGGTAGATTTTATGGGAAGGAGAATAAAAGAAGTTGAAGCAAAATAGAAGAGAGAAGCAAGAGGGGGAAATCCCAAGAACCCTTTCTAAAATTTGGTGGTAGTGAATGTTACAGTGGACATTATGCACAGGTGGTGGCAATGGATGTTATAATGGATATTACATGTAGGTAGTAATTGCCATGACTGTTATGCATAGGTGGTGGCTTCTCATGCACCAGTCTAGTCCTTATAAATTCCCTAGCTAGATGCAACATGGACATAGATAGATGGATAGGAAGTAGAAAGCTAGCTACAATGGTGGGGTTTTCTCCAAGTGAAGTCATGGTGGAAAATCTTAGGATTCTCTCTTACTTTTGTTTCCTATTTAGTGGGTCTCCCAAAGGCAATTTGAGGCAGAGTAGTGGATAGATTCAATGGTCAAAGGTTGCAGACTTGTTAGAAGTGGTGTGCTTCTTACAAGCACTAGTAGGCAAGGCAACACCAAGAGTCATTTCATCTATGCTAATTTTTGAGCTAAGTCATCATTTCATTCTGTCATTTTATAAAATTGTGATCTCTATGTTGTGGATTAAACACAAAACCCACTTTACTTTAGAACTTATATTAATCCTATCCAAGCTATTAGCTATTTCTTACTTTAATTTCATGTTTTATTGATACACAAGTTTTATTATTGAAAATTTAAAAAGAAAATAGTTGCCTTTTTGTCAGAATTATCTTGAATTACCATATATATTTCTTTGTTAAAATTGTTTAACTTACCAACATCTTTATATGTTATGAAACATCACATTGCCCTACCAACTAAGACTATTCCTGGATTCCCATACCCATATAAGAGGCACCCTAGGTAATAGTCTCCCTAAACAAGTTTCTCGGATGTTGATGTGTCCAAAATTTATGCATCAACACCTTTTTGGCACAAGAAGGAGGGTTGTTTATCAGCCTCTTTTTTTCATTTGAGTTCTTTAAAATATCAAATTTCTATTCTTTTCATATTCCTATTTTATTTTATTTTTCTATTTCCATTTCCCAAAAAATTTCATTTTCTTGTTTTTGTTCTCAATTATCTACTTTACAGTTTTTGAATCTTCATTTTTTCTACTTCAGTTTCTTTGAACTTTAAATTTCCTATTTTAGTTTTCTATCTTGGTAACAGTCATTTATTATTCAATTACTATTTTTGAAATTTAGTTTTTGCTACTTAAAAATTTCTATTTTTCAGTCCTTAAAATCTTTTATTTTCTATTTTTAGTTACCCAAACATTTATTGGCCCGTTTCTGATACTAGTTCCAATCAACGATCACCTATTTTCAATTTTATTACTATGTTTCAGTTTCAATTTTAGATCCCCAAATCTTCTTTTCCCAATTTTGTTGATTACTTCATTTTGGCGGTCCTTACCCTAGTTCTAACTTTGGTAAGGTAATATTCTCATTCATTACATCATTTTTTTCAAATTTACTTTTCTAAAATTTCTAAATTTTACTATTTTTATTTTAAATTTTATATATATTACAATTTCAATTTTTATTTTGAAAATAAAAAATATATAGTATTTAAATATTTTTCTATCTTATTTAATTTTCAATTTTCTAGAATTTATATTTTAAAGTCTTTTTTTTTATGAGTAAGATCTCCCATAGATCATATCAATAAAGAGCTCTTACTCCTACCCCTAATCGACCGACTACCCATCACTTTACTTTAAGAAAACAACAAGGTTTATGATTTCCAAGTCCTATCCCTAGATGAATTCAAACTAGGATGGTAGCCAATCAACCTCTAACTCCCTTGGTGACCAACCCTTTTTAACTTTACAAATTATCACGATATTCTAAAATCACTTTAAAACATAAACTTGTTCTTTGATGCCACAACCCCTACTAGTGATGCCCACCAACATATACAATGTTTTGAAACCTTACTAGGCATCCATAACATTATCCAACATGACATAGCATGTAGGATCCTTATGACAACTTTTAGGAGCAAAGCCATCCAATGGTTTTTGATGCTCCTGAATAACTCTATGAACTCATGGCAAGAGTTTTAAAATTATTTCCTACTCCAATTTGATAAGTTCACTAGTCTTGCTTTAGCATCAAGCAATTTCAAAAGCCTAAGAAAACTACATGAGGAAAACATTTGTGATTACAATGTAAGATTCCTCCATCAACTTGCTTATGTGCTGAATGAGATGCATCCACAACCTAATGGTATCCTTAATTTCTACCTCTCTACCATTGATCCATTCTTCACCTATGTCATTAAGTTCAATCCCAATATAACAAAAATACAAGGAGCAATGGCTAAGACTGTTGAGTTAGAACAAATTACCTTGATGAATGACATTCAAACTCAATTTGGGATGATTGTTGAGTTAGAAATAGTAATCCTATACAATCCACCCCTTTACCATCACAAATTTTTCCAAAGAGTAATACTTTATTCCAAACTCCCACTCCCCTTCAAATGGCTCAACCTACAAGTAGTTGTTTTCAAGATTCCACATCCTCTTCATTTTCACCACCAACTATTGGTTTAAGTGACAATCAATCAAAAGCTTTAATCCAATCCATCATAAATTTCAATGGAATTTCTAATCCTAATGCATCTACTTGTCAAACAAAAGAACAAATGACACATGTTTAGTGCTCTCTTGATTATATGGTCATTTAAATCATGCTTAGATAGGTATAATTTGCTTTCAAATTTTAATTTTTTGTTGTTTTGGGACCTTTTGATCCCTTGTCTTTTGCATCCTCTTTTAAAATTTCTATGATTTTGCTATTCTTGCACTTGCATGTAATTAAAAGTGTTGATGTCAACATCGTCCATGCTAGGCACAGGTCCATGACTATTAAGTTCCAATTCCATAACAATTAGAAATGCTATAAGTTATAACCCAATGCAAATTAATTGTAATAGAAACATAGGTAAAACAAGGTATGGTCAATAGGTAGGTAGGTACATGGAATAAAAAATGGTGAATAATTCTGGAAGATGCATTATTTTGCATTTTAAACACCTTTTTATAAAAAAGGATTCCAAGCAATGTTGACAATTACCTCTTCGTGAATTAAACATAGGTTAATTAATAAGTTTAAATCCTTAACCATTAATGCTCAAAATATAAATAATAAAATTCCATTTTCAATGTCTCCTACCATCCATGCCATTTTGTTGTGGTTTATTAAGCTTACAAACCTAGAAACTTCCAAAAGTACAATAGTAACTACCATGAAAACAATGAAAGTAACATTGGAGAATGTGGCTCGGTATGTTTTCAAGGTAACATTTGGTCAAAGCAGCTTGTTCAAAGTGGATTCTACGTGAGTTGGATGTTGGCCACTACCTACCATTTCTATGGTGATTTTATTTACCAGATTCATTGGTAGGAAGACTAGGAAGAAAACATAAGTATCTAGTCAACCTTTGCAACTCTAGAGAAAAAGACAACATGTAGGATAGAAGGAAAATAGTTTCACAAAAATTGGGTAGTTAATTCTTTTTTTTATGTTTCTGCATTTTAAATTCTTTGAGTTAGCTTTCCTTTCCTAGTTTCATGGATTTGATTCTGCATATCACATTTTTAGAGTTAATCTTTATAAATTTTAATAATGTCTCTGTAATCCCGTAATTATTATCTATTTTATCATAATGACAATACTGACCCTTAATAATAAAAGCAATGTTTCTTTGAAAATCATTAACTAAGTTAAGGTAAAACAAAAGCTAAGTGTTCCTTCTCTATTAAGCTTTCTCTTTTCTAGTAGATTCTATGGAAAGGAGAACAAGAGAAGTTGAAGCAACAATAGAAGAAAGAAGAAAGAGCGGGAAATCCCAAGAACCCTTTCTAAAATTTGGTGGCAGTGAATGTTATAGTGGATGTTATGCGTGGGTGGTGGCAGTGGATGTTACAAGGACGTTATGCATGGGTAGTAATTGCCATGGCCATTATGCATAGGTGGTGGCTCCTCATGCAATAGACCAGTCTTTATAAATCCCCTAGCAAGATGCAACATGGACATAGACAAATGAATGAGAAGTAGAAAGTTTGCTACGGTGATGAGGTTTTCTCCAAGTGGAGTCGAGATGGAAAATCCTAGGGTTCTCTCTTACTTTTGTTGCCTATTCAATGTCTCTTCCAAAGGAAATTTGGGGCAAAGTAGTGGGTAGATTCAATGGTCAAAGGTTGCAGGCCTATTAGAAGAGATGTGCTTCTTGCAAACACTAATACGCAAGGCTGCACCAAGAGTTGTTCCCTCTGTGCTCATTTTTGAGCTAAGTCATCATTTCATTCTATCATTTTATATTTCTACAACTAAACTATGATCTCTATGCTATGGATTAAACACAAAATCCATTTTACTTCAAAACTCAAATTAATCCTATCCAAGCTGTTAGCTATTTCCTACTTTAATTTCACATTTTATTGATACAAAGGTTTTATTGTTGAAAATTTAAAAAGAAGACAGTTGTCTTTCTGTCAAAATTATCTTGAACTACCATTTATATTTTCTTGTTAAAATTGTTTAACTTACCAGCAACTTTATACGTCATGAAATGTCACATTGCTCTATGATGAGTGGCGAGGTATCCCTACATTCAACTATACGAAACGAGCGTAGCATGCGTGATCCGGTCGAACTCCGTAGACTAAATGCCTACACACCCCATGGAACACTTGGGGTTAATCATTCATTGTCTTCCCAGACTTACTTGTGATTGTCACGGTGTATGGTTAAGTAAGTCCGAGGTATATGATTTTTATATCTTTTATGTGTTTTCTCCTATGCTATTGAGGTGAAGGGTTGAGAAACTAACTAATTCTAACTAATGACTAAGTCTAAATTAACTAGCGTCAGCATCCGTTCCCACTTATCGTACACACCCTGAACTATGCAACCACGGCTACCAAATGCTAATCGTTACTAGGATCACCACGCATAACACACGTGCTCAAAGTGGTCATACTGAGGCACCTAACTAGCCTAAATGTAATGAGCATTTGTTCCTTAACTAACCGTACACATCCTTAGATGCTTGTAATCAAGTCGTACTCATTCTGCATTCTAGGAGTTGAGGGTGAGAGAATCTAATCACGATGAGCAGTTGATTCCTTGATTAGCCATACACATCCGTAAATGCTCGTAATCAAGTTGTACTCATGCCGCGCTACTGCAGGGTAATAAATAACAGGTAAGAAATAATAGGTAATAAATAACAAGTAATAAATCCTATTCCATGCATTGCAAGGCTTATCCAGAAAGCTCGTCTTTATTGCCGTACACAACTTGCGTTCAGGTACAATGTTGCTTGAATAAAGATCTGTTCACTTAAGGACTCCTACTGCAGGCACATGGAAAATATTCTATCTCTGGAGTGATCAATCTACCAGAGTTTCCCTACTTCTAGCCTAGGATGAGGAAACAAGGGAGAGCCACCTCTTATTTCTAGATATGGCAGCAGACAGAGATATCGCGTATGCAATATTGCAGGGGATGACACAATATTACGTATGTGATACACATGGGCTGCGATATCGCAGCGGCCACGATATCGCGTCTCATCACTCTACTAGTTGAGACTATTCCTAGGTTCTCAAACCCATATAGGAGGCGCCCTAGGAAATAGTCTCCCTAAACGAGTTTTTTGGGTGTTGAGGTGTCCAAAATTTACACATCAACAACCATTAATTAATGATGTTTAGAACTTAACATGATTTACATCATTGTTTTATCAATAATATAATATTTTAATCCCCATAAATGGGTTAGTGCATTACACAAGGTCACCAATCTACGTTTGAGATATTGCACTCAACTAAATTGGCAAAAGAAATTGCTTGAGATTCTACAACATAAATCTATGTTGTAGGTGAGATTGAGACTAACTTGAATATATAATATTTAGTGAAAAATACATACAATCCCCATATCATACAATGCTTCTAGCATACAAGATCATAATCATTACAAAGAAGAGGATTTTTAAAGATGTAGAATATAACAAAATGCAAGAGCTCTCACGAAACATGCATTAATAAAATTCCAAATCCAAGCACACATAGGTAATTATGAATCAACTATGCATACAAAAACATCCAATTCTTTAATGAGAAATAACTAGAACACTTTTAAAATTCAAACAAAACCACTTCAAATAAGAAGGAACTATCATTTTGGAATGATGGTAAGATACTCATTTCTCAAGTTGAAAAATTGGGTTTGAGCCTAGGTATAGCTACTAGAAGAGGTTAGGCTTTCACTTATCTACCAACACCCTTAACTCTACACATCCAAAAACCACTATCCCTCTCCCATGGGGCCCCTCCAATAAGACCCCACTTAGCAACATGAGCATTGTAGCTCTAGGTGATGATCCTTTTTACCATTTCAAATAAGAACATTCTTTCATTCAAGATTCTAACTTCACTAAAACAAGAGGCCCAAAGAGAGATTTTGGAGGGTAATAATAGAATCATAAACTCTATCTATACTTACTAAGATGTAACAAAGAATACTTCATCAAAACCTCATAAATAAGAAGTAAAGAGCTTTCAAGTTCATTAGTATATATAAACTAGGTAATAAAGAAGAGAATCATGTAGGATTTAAGACTCACATGAGAAGAAATGCTTAACAATACTTAGTGGAACAATATCCAAACTCTCAAAATTTGCAAAAGTTCTAATTAGTCAATAGGATCTTTAATCACATTTATTGCCTTCATAAGAGAAGCATCTACTAATGCAACAAGCTCAAATATATCCAACAATAAGACAAATTTATCCAATACAAAGGATTTACAAAATTAAATTTAAGAGGAAATAACAAAATCACAACAAATATCCAAGTGTTCCAAGGCTAAACATATATAAGAAGATTTTGGGTAATACCACAATGCAATGGAAGAAGCTTACTAGAACTAGAAATCACTTAATACCATAGGAAGGACCAAGACAACTTACACTAACAACTTCACACAAGATCATGAACATGAACAAAAATGATAATAAACCAAGAACAAGCAAAATCTGAAAAAGACTCAAGACGAATGGCATGCACGAAAATAGACATGAAACACAATTTAAAAAGTAGAAGGTTGGACTACTAGCAATGATCTTTCTCCACCCAAACTAGAGCTCAAACACAAGTATACTACATCTAGTCCTCTCACCAATGATCAACCCAAGATAACCTATGGACTACAACAATCACAAAGGACAAAATCCCACATCATACAAGGGAATAACCAACAATTATAGGTAAGAAGAAAGAAACTACAATAACATTGGAAGAAGCATTTAAAACTCCCACAAGGACAAGTACAACAAACAACATTGAAGACCGTCTTAATTGAAGACCGTCTTAATGAATTTCCCTGATGTACCCTAGTGGATGCTTCATCCTAGACCCCTTGTGATATAGTACAAGGTTTGATAACATCTCTATAACTACAACAAAGTCAAGCTTACAAGTCTTTTCTTAAGGTAAAAAGGAATGATAAAAAGGTAACGAAAGAATAAGGTAGTCACGTTCTTCCTTTAAGAATGAAGTTTCATTATTCCTTAGAACGAGCAAGCTATTGAAGTTTTCCCACACCAAACAACGGTTCCGTAGTCTCCGTAGTCTCCCAACCAAGGTGCTCCATAGTCCCGAATCGTCAAGAGCAGAGAAACGACCCATCCCATTCGGAGCCAGAGCCAGTTTATTCACTCCGAAACATAACATATTAATAGGAACAACTTCTGTGCTTGGGTTGTTGAACAATCGATGGACCGAAAGAATAATAATAATCATAAGTTCAATCCGAAATGTTTATGATCTGCTGTTAATGATTAGGTGCCCGGTGAAGGTAACTGAACAAGAATACCGTATGAATTTATTTGAAAAATGTGTGGCAGAGGTGACCAGCTCCGTCTTTTCACGTCTCCAACAACCCTACATTAAAAACGTTATGTTATGTCACAATCATGGCAGACGCACAAGGGGCATGATGTTGCAGCTGTGTGCAATTTAACACACATCGTACATTAAAGTCAAAGTACCGCACTTGTTTAACTGTGCATTTTCTGCCTTTTGTGTGTTTGTATATTTTATTGTGGGCCAGTGGCAAGAAATTTGCTGCTAAGTGTACACATTTTAATAATTTTTTTCCACCTCGTAGATGTACAAACTCTTACATTGTGCGATTTTTGAAAAAAAAAAAAGCAAAAAACAATTTTCACCCAACATAGCATCCCACAACAAAGTCATTTGGTTAAGCCATCACAGTGGTTAAGGCGTCACAGTCACGGTCACGGTATGCTTTGATCATTTGTTAGAAAACAAAAATTGAAATACCTCTTTCCCAAGTCAAAAGCAACGTGGGTTCAATCCTGGAACATTCACTCTATTGGCCCATACTCTGAGAAATGTGCGATTCAAGATCTGCAGTATCTGGCCCATAGTCTGAGAAATGTGCGATTCAAGATATGCAATATATCACAGTGCAACGTTGAACCCCATTCAAGATATGCAATATATCACAGTGGAACGTTGAACCCCATTCAAAATGAGATCCAAGATTTTAATGTAATAGATAGTGTTATATATATATATATAAATATTTGTTTTGTAACATACTCTATTGTCTATTACTAATTTTAATGCCAACCAAAAACTAAAATTTCTATATTTGATTTTTCACTTTAACTGACCGCTTAGATGAAAAAAAATTGAAAATTGCAGAAGATGAGCAGATGTGACTGCTCTGTTTTGGTAATATTGATGATTTTAATCTGATTCTTAATATGATTTATTCAGATTTTTCCGATCCATTTTATAAAAAGGGCTGCCGATCCGATCTAATTTCTCATCTATGCATCCAACGTTTGGAACATTGAAACTCCAAATGAATTTTTTATTTTAGTAAAATCACCGGAAATCCGGAACTAAGATGAAATATGATAATCTATTTGTAACCCAGATTCCTGGGATCTCTGTGGAACCTGGAGTTGCAAGACTCATCAGAGTTTATGGTAGTACTCACGCCTCACAGCCAGGTCAAAATATATATGAAAATTCAAATTTCAATGACTTCGTTTCACTGTTCTGCCAGTTTGCCAAGTAGCTTGCCGAGTTTATTCTGTCCAAAACGAGTCACTGGCAAAGTCCGAGTCTCGTAACGCCTGGAATTGGGTTTGGATAGATGCCTGCAACACGTATAGCTCAGCCTGGCAGGCGGTCAGCTGTGACTGCAAATCCAGAACGTAGCGATGCAAATTATAAGCGAGACCTGCAGCGCCGTAGACTGGATCTTTCATTCTCATGTCTGCCTCAAACACAAAGCTGTTTGCAGCATCTTCTCTCTCATCTTCCCCAACATCCTTTCCCCACACACAAGAAAGAGAGACACATTACTTTGTAAATATGGAACGGATATTTGAATTAAGTTTATTTTCTTAAGCACTTGCTATGAAGTCCGAAGCAGCTAAACAACACAGGCTACAAGACACCCTCTTCATGAAGGTGGATTTGAAACTGAAAATGTTGCTAATATTACAAAAGATGTTCAAAATATTACTAAGAATATTGGGTAATTATCCTAATAATATTTTCAAAACTAAATCCTGTTCAGGAGATCCAAAGTGTCCGCTAAAATTTCAATTATAGTTTTAAATACAGAAACCGAGCTTGAGATAAAACTTTAAAATGATTTCAGAATGACCAAGCCAGTAAGAAACTGAAACTGAGGTTTTATTGAAAACCCAAAGGATCAGGCAAACGTAAATGATAACAAAACATACTAAAAGATGTCTGATGATGTTACTGGTGCCAAAAATCTTGTGAACTTGAAGGAATCTCTTCGGATCACGGGACGGGAAACACCGAGCCAGAATGCAATTCTTGCCTTTGCATTTTCTTCTGAGGCATCTGCATGCAGCACACGGATTTTTCTCTCTGCCTTTTTCAGTCTCTAACTTGGGATCCATATACAGTTGTGCTGGCTAGAACACTGCCTCCATTGTAGATTTTATAAAAGTGGTAAACTACGATTGTCAGCATTTTCCACGATCGTATGGAAAATTCATTGAAGATTACCAGTTTTGATGGGAATCTTGATTGAACCGTAGAACCTTTAGAATTTAGGTTGGGCTAACTTTCAAAATTTTGTGGTCTTGTCTGTCACCGTTTTGATTAATAATACTACCTTTTGACACTTGAAAGGTACCTGACAGTGAATATGTACCGTCGGTAAAAGTAAAACACAGGTGCGCCAACAACCCGTGATATTGCAGAGAATGGTGGGGCTCGTCCCGGTGGAATCATGGAGTATTATTGCATTGCATATACATGCTGTTCAATACCTTATTTAAAATTTTATGCGTTTCTGGGAAACGTGGATGCTTTTTTAACAAATCAAAAACATGATTTAGGAACGTCAAAATCCATGTTTATCATTACTATTTTATATATCTTCGAAATGATTAGTTTTATGTAAGTTGGTAACCTTAGTTTTATGTAAGGTGCTAACCTTTTAGTTAAAACTTGAGATAAGTGTAACACAAGCGCATTTCTAACTATACAGTTCAATGATTTAGAACTTTTAAATGAAGAATTTTACCTCTAATACTTCATTGTTTTATGTCTGCATCGTCATTCGAAACTTAATCCCCAATACAATAAAACCTAAGAGGATCTTTATAGGGTCTCTCTGTCCAGGTCAAGTAGTCGGGTAACACCTCATTTTTCCACCACAACGCCACATTTATGTTTCCCAGTAAACGATAATGCAGCCCAAGTTCAAACAAAAGCTCTGACCGTATGAATTTTAACACGTTCCCTTTAAAACCTTTGCTCCCCACTTTTGTTTTGTTTTTTTTTTTTACACATTTGTGTTTCTCCGGTAAACCCTAATGGTGACCAAATTCAAACAAAAGCTTTAACCAGATGAATATTAAAACGGTTCCTTTTAAAGCTTTGCTTCATGCTTTTTCTTTAATCCAAGCTTTTTTGTTGCTAGTGGTGTGACGTTGCTGATGCTGACACAAATGCAGTGTTGCTAGTGGTGTGACGTTGCTAACGCTGACACAAATGTGCTATGGCAAGGTGTGCACTTGATGTTTAATTCTACCTACCATGAAATTTTTTAATGAGTTACTGTAAAAATTTTACCATTCAGTTTACTTGTAAATATTTACTTTCAAAGTCAAATTCATAAAAATCTTTGTTATATAATATAATTTGTAGATTAAAATTCTTAAATATGTAATCATTTAATTCATAAAATCTTTAAGAAATCCTACATCTCTTATAAAATAAAATTAATTTCATCCTTATTATTATCACCAAACTTCATCTAAGTTTCACCATATTTTTGCATTAAAATTTTATTTTAATTACTTATTCAACAACAAACTAGCTATCATAATCAAATTAGACTACATTGATATTTTTACCAAAACTATATACAAGTAATAAATAAGAAAAGGGCACTTGCTTAGGGAAAAAAACTATTTTTCTTATTAAAATTATTTAAATTAACCTTGATTTTATTTGAAGATAAAAATTACAATGGTCTATTATAAAAAAAAAATTTGTAACTGGCTTGAGAAAATTTTGCATAAACATCTTTTAATTGTATTAAAAATTGAATGATTTTTATAGCACTAACTAGAACTAGACATTATCCTCATTTTGTTCAATCTATTTCTACTATTCCACTGCATATAAATCTATTGATGCCAACATCACCCATGCTAGGCAAAGGGCAATGACCAATAAATCTCAATCCCATGAAAGTTAAGAATACTATGGTTTTTCCAACCATGTTATGGGTTGTGTAGTTTATGAAAGGTTGTATCAAATGTTAATGTTTGATCCTTAAATATGTATTTAAAAGTTTTAAATATTAAAAACATTTAAGCATGGACACCATACCATTCAAGTCTTTTGTTTTAACTTTTTATGGATTCTTGCCTTAATTATTTAAATAAACTGCATGAGCCTTTGGATATTATGGGTTCAACCACCCTCAACTGTTTAGCACCAAATTTACACATCAATAGGTATGTTACATTCAAAAATCAATAGTATCATATGTTTTATTTTAATTTTTAGTAAAGAAAAATAGTAAAGAGATAAAATAAATAAGAAATTTTTGGATATAGGAAACGAATATCTACAATAGCTTTAATGTAAATTTTGTGGTTCAATCAAAAATTTCTTGATGCTTAGGTTAACTTTGAAGTTCCATCTTTGGTATAGGTGCAAATGGGCTTGAATGCTTCCACCATCTGATGAGAGAAAACAAGGCCACGCACGTAGTCGCACCAGCACACTTTGCCTAGGAAATGGAGTAAAGAGAGCATTAGGGGAAAATGTTGGACACTAGCAATCTAGTTGCTAGCCACGTGGCAACTATAGCATTCTCAGCCATGCTGCAACCATCCCGTGGCATCAATGATGAAAATGGGCTGGTCCAGATGGCTAGCAACAACCTCTTTCGCTGGTTCATCAATTGGGACATGGTTGCCTTTTTCTAGTTCATCATGGTCATACTCTCATGTTGCCACGTGGACACCACATGGGAGCTAATTTTGGTTGTTAACAGCTGCATTAATTAGTAGGAAACATCAACTACTAATTTTGGTTGTTAACTACTATGTTAATTAGTAGGCAATGTGGGCTAGTAATTTTGTTGTTAGCAGCTATGTTAATTAGTAGGCAATGTGGGCCGCTAATTTTAGTTGGATGATTTAATAAAAAGACCTTTCTTTGTGGGCATTTTAGTGAAGGGTGTAGGGGAATAGAGGTAGTGGCTTCTCCATTCAGCTTATTCTTTTGCTCTCAATATTTTCAAGGTGGAATGAGATGTAAGCTCGCATTGTTGATGTCTAAGCTTTCTCCTACATTTTATGGCTAGATCTGCTACCATCATTGGCACTCTTGTCATTGCTATTGCTGATATTTCTTGCCAACTTTGTTGTTGCAACCTTTTTCTCCTAGCACTGCAGATTTTGGTGATGTTGTGCCATTTTCCATCTAATCTTGCTACTGTGTTGATCTAGCTATTGCTATTGTGCCATCACTATTGCTGCTACATTGTCACGAATATTGCTACATAGTTGTCATTTGTTGTGTTGTTCCAACACTAATCTTGTTGTCTCTTGCACCATCAACCATCCAAAACACAAGAGGATTGTGTGTGATTTGGATTGAAAATGATGACTGTTGGCAGCATGTGAGTGGTTGTGACCATTATAGGTAGCAAGTAGTGGTAGTGAGGTTTTTTCATTTGAAGACCTCAAAGAAAATCAGAGACTAGAATGGGCCTTGTAGGTGCCTGAGTAGAAAGACCATGAAGTTGCTGAAAGCCTGATAAGGGGTGAGGTACCCCCAACACTCAACTATATGAATACGAGCATTTCACGCATGATCTGGTCGAACTTTGTAGATGGACTAGTTGTGGCATCTAGATAGTTACTCGTAGATCGTAGTTTGCTGTCTTCCCACCTGGACTAGTATTAGCTTTGTCATGTATGATTTAGTCTAGAGTGAGGTGTATGATGTGTTCCTACACTAATGCTACTCCTGGGTATGATGGGAAATAATATCAACTAAGCTAGGAGAGAGAGGGTGAGAGAGAGAATCTAAACTAGCCTAAGTGCGATGAGCATCCATTCCTTAATCATCCATACATATCTTGGACCTCATGCACGACTACCACTGGGATTACCAAGTGCATAGCCTAGGTACGCTACTGGGTTACGAAGTAGCCACACATAAATGCTCGTGATTAAGTTGTACTCATTCCACATTACTAGGAGATAAGGGTAGAGAGATATTAACTAAGAAAGCAATAAATAACAATAACAATTAAATAATTAAGCTAGGTGGATGTTGCAATGATGAAGTAATCTCGATCTTTATTGCTGGTCATGTGCATGTTCAAGTACGTCACACTCGAATAAGGATGACGTACAATTACAATCATCACACTGTGGGCATGCATTGGGAGAAAGGGTTGAGAGGAAAAACTGACAAAAAGTCCCTACCTTAATACTAAAACTAGTCCCCCCTTACCAAATCTTCTTGCCTCTTATTTATACATGAGAAGATAGGTTGCGATATCACGTATGCGATATCGCGTCTAGGCTATGATATCGCGTACGTGATATCATGGGCATGATATCACGGCCAACAATTCATGACTCATCATACCCCTATGACTGAATGAAAACTCATTCTCGAGTTAAAGTGAGAACAAGCTCCATTGATTACATAGTGGATAGGTATGGGATTATTGACTAACTAGAATGGATTCGTGCCACAGTGTGGAATTAGAACAAAATTGAGACACAACATAAAGAACACAAAAGAAAGTCCTACAACTACAAAATTGGATGGAACTCATGTAGTTCTTGGTGGTGGTGGCTCCTCCATAGGTGCCTTTCCCTTGTCTTGCGCTCCAGGTCTTGGGATTTGATGGCATTTAAGTATGGCCTAGAGTTTCTCCTCTTGTAAGACCTTGAGTGCCTTGGTGTGTGCATAAGTTTATGCTTGTGACATAGAGGCATCCCAATCAGCCTTCTCTTTTTCTTCTACCACCCTTTTATTCTCTGTTAATAGTTTATTGAGTTGCTCGGTTTTGAAAGTGTCCAGCTAATTTTGAGCAACCTTTGGCCCTATATTTGGAAGGTTTAATACTTCTGAAATGGCTTGAATTGAGAAATCAACACTCACACCACAAATGTTAACCATGGTGCCTTCTTCTTTGTTGTACCAAAATTTGTACGTTTTCCCTAAATACCAGGCACCGCTTTCAAAGAGGGTAGGCCACAATGGGGACCCTTTGAGGTGATCCCTAACAGCCTCCAAAGCAAATTTTGCAAAAGGTCCAAAGTTTAATTCCACGATCACTGCAGTTAATATGGACCTTTCATGGATGGCTTGAACACAATCTTGGGGTAATGTGAGATGTTGTCCCTGTTCAGACGCTGCAGCAGCTCCTCCTTCCACCTGACTTGATTGTACAGTGGTAGGGTCTTCTTGGTGGATACTAAATGATTATTCTTCCTGCTCTACATGTTGTTCGGCAGGAACTTGTCCTTCACCTCTCCTAGGTTGCTTGATCTCACCTTGAGTAGGACCTTCCTATTGTCTATGTTTCGAGGCCATCTGCAATCACACAGGGCCAATCGTTAGTATGGTTGTTACCAAAGTTAGTTTATACCTTACTTCTTGCCTTAATGAATTTTCTTTATCTCCATGTGACGTTACTTATTAGGAGAAAATGTCCCCGAAAGATTATAATATCGAATCCTCTTTGCTTAGGTGGTTTCCAATCTAGTTTCCAGGTATAACTGAGGAGATGAAATTGTTTTTGGTGCATTTATCCTTAATTTGATAACTAATTACCCTTAATAATGTCCTTCAGGCAATGATGAATTTCAAAAAATTTATGTGCTATTCAGCATGTGCCCCTCCCCCACGACTAAGCTGAACACTTTGGGTTCAAGTAGGTTCAAATGGAATGAAAATCAGAGTACCAGTGAGTGAGTTATGGATATGCAAGCAAGGGATGCACAATCGTGAGTTGTAGAGAGAAATTTGAAAAACTTCCCTTGCATGAATAGTTGCAAATGATGTTAATTAGTGCAAGGGGGTCATGTGTATATATATTTTTGGGATGCGATATCATGTATGTGATAGCGTGGATGCGATATCTCGTCGGTCGCGATATCACGTACGTGATATCATGACCTATCGAAGCTAGGGCACTTTATAGAATGTACCAACTTTTTAATATATTTTTGAAATTAAAAAAAAGTAAACTAAGGACATCTGGACTATTGTTAAAGGGTTCCAGGGTGATTTAACTAATTTTGAAGGCACAAAAATTATGATGGTGTGGAACTTATCAATAAGGACCTCAAATGATAAGCGAGAGAAAAAGGCTATGTGATGGTTCATAGGAACATTTGAATCAGAGGGATAGTAATAAAGGAAAAAATATTATTGACAATACACTGAGGGTAATAGATGATGTGCAAAAGATGTGTTATGAGTGCAAATTACAAAAATTACGCAAGTGGGTCCTCCCCAAAGCAAGTTCCAACCTATAATGCCCTTGTGTAACCACACTTAAAAATTTCCATAGGCACTAGAAGGGTTAAATGTAGTCCACACTGGTTCCACAAAACACACATATGTAAGTATCACTAGAATGAGGTAAGAATTCTACGCTATATGAGACATGAGCTACAATTATATGAATAGCGAGATGAGATAAACTATAGAAGGGATTGTATAGATTGGGACATGAGGTAACTGACCCAGGGTACAATGAATCCTGTGTGTAAAGCATGATTAATGTGTCATTAACCTGTCGTTCCAAGATCAGGAACAAGTCCATTCCTCTGGTCAATGACACCACATTATTTCATCCCATGATGGGTGACTATGAGAGTACCATAACAACAAGGTGTACGATCACTTGGCATTTTGTTCAAGGGAGGAGTGATTTTTTTATTTGTGGCACTTTCTTTATTTTTTTTAAATGTTGAATCCAGAGAAGCCGCCAGCCTTTAGGCATGTGTGCATGTCTTTCCAGTGGGACCCCCTAGAATAGCATTGGATTTTTGAGTGCCTTGTGATTACTCTTACCCCATTTTGCATTAGATCTACAAGGATCTTAGTACAACCATGTTGCGTGATAACTCTCACAGACGTCATCAAAGAGAATCTGCAAGTCCTCTTGATGTCACACCCTAATCATTTCCTCTTGATCCATCCTTCTTCATTCTAGGTACACTGAACATAGAATTAATTTTAAGTTTTAAGAATGTCAAGGATATTATTGTAACCTCAAACAGA
>MNCI01038110.1:3801-35366 GCA_015680685.1 Gnetum montanum | reverse complement strand
AGATATTAACTAAGAAAGAAAGAAATAACAATAACAATTAAATAATTAAGCTAGGTGGATGCTGCAATGATGAAGTAATCTCGATCTTTATTGCCAATCATGTGTGTGTCCAAGTATGTCACACTCGAATAAGGATGCCGTACAATTACAATCATCACATTGTGGGCATGCATTGGGAGAAAGGGTTGAGAGGAAAAATGGACAAAAATTCCCTATGTTAATACTAAAATTACTCCCCCCTTACCAAATCTACCTTCCTCTTATTTATAGATGAGGAGACAATGTGATATCATGGGTGCGATATCACAATAAACAATTCATGACTCATCAAAGCCAAAGGTGCATGCTCTTTAGAGGTAATGTTCTTTCATGATCATGGGTATATCAGGTTACATTGTAGCTGTCTATTTTTAGATTGCATCATTGCTCTATTTAGAGCTAAGTCATTTGCCTTTAATATTTCTGCAACTATTTGATTTCAATATCTTTGCGATAGAGCACATGACTTATTGTTAAACATTTGTGAAAGAACATTGTGAAGTAAAGCTCTTGTTGGCATTTTGGTTTTAAAATTTACAATTATTTTGAAGCTTTTACTTGGGCTTGTTTAGGATTAGATTGTTTGCTTTTCTTGCCAAGTTTAAATCCTAAAAGGTCATTTTAAGTTTCTACTTTAGAGTCATTAGTCCCTACTAAACATCCATTTCTAAGTAGACATTTTTGATAAGATATTGCCTGTATTTGGGGTTCTATACCTACTAGAGATTTAAAATTTACATTTAGTTTGTTTAGTGAGTAGTTATTTTATTGTTTTCTTATCAAGTTTTAAAATTTAAGATAATTATTTGATTTAAATTTCTTTCCCAATTTTCTAGTTTGATTTACCTTTCTGAATGTTACATTGCCCTTTCTAGTTGAAACTATTTCTAAGTTTATATACCCATACAAGAGGAACCCTAGGCAATAGTCTCTCTAAACGAGTTCTTTGAGGTGTTGATGTGTTCAAAACTTAGGGATCAACACCTTTTTTAGGTGCTAGAAGGAGGGCTAGTTTCATTTCCTATTATTGTACCATTTTCTTTTCTTGTTTTGTTTTTGTTTCAAAACTTTTGTTTTTCTCGTTTCAACTTCCTTGAAATTTACTTTCCTATTTTTCTTGCTGCCTACTTTATTGTTGCCTACTGAAAATTCCTATTTTTGATTCTTGGAAATTACTATTTCCATTTATAGTTTCTAAAATCTTTGTTCCTATTTATAGTTTCTGAAAATTACTATTTATTTTAGTTTTAAATTTTATATATCACAATTTGAGTTTTTCTTTTATTGTAATTTCAATCTTTAACAAAATATAAATATAATATGTATAAAATAAAAAAATTTGAAAAATATAATATAGAATGTTTTTTTTGTTATCTTTAATATTTATAGTTTGGTAGTAATTTTTACCATTTGTTAGCATTTTTTATATTTCTTATTACTTTTCATTTTATGAGCCAACCTCTCCATAGAGCAACTTAATAAAAATATTTTACTCCTACCCCTAATCAACCAGCTACCCACCATTTCACTTTAAGAAAATAATGAGCTTTGCGATTTCCAAGTTCTATCCATAGAAGAATTTGAACCAAGATGATAGCTAATCAACCCCCATCTCCCTTGGTGAGCAACCCTTTTAGGTTCACAAGCTATCATAATATTCCAAAATCACTTCAAAATATAAATTTTTTCTTCAATGTCTCAGTCCCTACTAGTGATGCTTGCCAACATATACAATATTTCGAAACCTTACTAGGCATCCATAACATTATCCAAAACCACATAGCATGTAGGGTCTTTATAACAACTTTTAGGGGCAAAGACACCCAAGGTTTTTGACCCTACTTAATGCCTCTATCAACTCATGGCAAGAGTTTAAAAATAAGTTCATACTTCAATTCAATAAGTTCACTAGCCCTACCTTAGCATCAAGAAATTTCACAAACCTTAGAAAACTACCTAGAAAAAAAGTCCATGATTACAATATAAGATTTCTTCATCAACTTTCTGATGTGCCAAATGAGATGCATCTGTAAGCTGATGGTATACTCAATTTCCACCTCTCTACCATTGACCCATTCTTCATCTATGCCATTAATTTTGATCCCACCACAATAGAAATACAAGGAGTAACATCTAAAGCTATTGAGTTAGAACAAATTACCTTGATGAATAGCATTCAAACTCAATTTGGAATGACAAATGTTAGCAATCCTATGTAGTCTACCCCTTTACCATCAAAAGTTTTCCCAATGAATAATACTTTTTTCCAAACTCCCACTCCCCTTCCAATGACCCAACCTACAGGTAATTATTTTCAAGGATCAACATCCTCTTCATTTTTACCACCAAATACTGATTTAAGTGATGATCAATCAAAAGCTTTGATCCAATCCATCATAGATCCAAATGGAATATATAATCCTAATGCATCTACTTGTCAAATAGAATACCAAATGATATGAATTTTAACATTACTTCATAAAATTTATAATAAAGTAGTTGAACTAAAGTGAAATAATAATAAAGTTTCTATACATTTCAAAAAATCAAGCACATCAATCAATTATGATTTTTGTCATCATAATACTAGGCAACATTTTGAGGAAACTTGTTCTAAATTTTTAACATTATATGGTGACAATGTCTAAAATCAATAAAATGGAAAAGATCCTATTATGGTCCTTAACATACCTCATGAAATGAAAAATGAAGAAGTTCCCTCATTGGAACAAGTCATGGTAAGTGATCCCGATCCACATAACACTCACTACGGTAGACTTAGTGATGTTATGAATAGAACACAACAGAAAACTAGGATTAATCCTTATACTTCTCCAAATATAAGAGTTCCTAGTTTAAACAACACAAATAATCAAACTAGGCCATCCCAAGCAAACATCCCACAATGACCAAACTCCCCTTCTATACTTAGAAGAACTGTAGCTCAACAAGAAGCCAAAGATGAACATAAGAATTATGATCTAGTTGAGGATTTGAAAAGAGTTAAATCCAATATTTCAATGTATGATCTCTTACATTTTAATGAAATGAAAGATGTGATCCAAAAGATAGTTCGAACACCTTAGACCAATAAATAAAAATCTTCAATGACTGAAAGGCAAGTTCATTTTCCAAAAAGCCCTAATGCTTTATCAATACAAAACTCAAGCAATTTTATGCCTAATAAGAAAGATCAACCACCTTTCTCAACAACTATGGTCATTTTGGAAAAAGAATGTTTATAATTATTTAATGGATTCTAGAACAGTTGTTAGTGTCATGTCACTTGAGGTATGTAAAAAATTAGGAGCAAAAATTCTACCACAAGCAAGAAGTGTGATACAACTGGATGGATCTAATGTACTTGTGGTAGGGTCATTAAAAGAATTAAAAGTATAACTTAAACAACACCCTATGTTTACATGCTATACAGATATTTTAATAGTTGATATGTCATCCACTTATCTTGAAATGTCTCCTAAAATAGCAACTAAGGAAGCATTATTTTATGAATTACATATGAAAACCATAGACTTATCTAAAAAATACTAATTGGAAAATGTTAGCTCAAATTGAAACAATTCAAATTCAAAAGAAAGGATGAAAATACCCTATTAAAATAGGAGTTTGTTTAATTCTAGATGAAAAAAAAAGCTTGGTTGAATTGCTACATGAGTTTAATGATGTTTTGGCTTGGACTTATGAATATCTTAGAACTTTTAATCCACTAGTGATGACACATGCAATCACCCTTAAGCCAGATATGAAACCATTTTGGTAAAAAATTAGACTTGTAAATCCCAAGTTTGAAGCCCTAATGAAAGTAGAAATTGATAAGCTCATAGAGTTCAAGATTATTTACCTTGTGGGACATTCAAGTTGGATATCAAACTTAGTGCCTATTAGGAAGCAAACTCATGAATTAAGATTATGTATTGATTTTTATAACCTTAATACTTCTTGCATTAAGGATAATTATCCACTCCCTCTTATGGAAGAGCTATTGCAAATCATGAATGGTGCTCAAATGTATTTATTTTTAGATGGTTATTCAAGATATAATTAAATATTAGTGAGTAAGAAAGACCAGTATAAAACTACTTTTACAACAAAATGGAGAAATTTTCAGTTTAATAAAATGTCCTTTGGTCTCATAAATGTTGGTTCTACCTTTCAAAGAGCTATCGATAAAACTTTTGAGGGGCTAATTAGGAAGTGCATTATTATTTACCTAGATGATTTAACCATTTTCTCCAAAGATTGGGGTACACACCTTAGAGACCTTAGAAATATTTTTATAAGATGTATAGAATTTGGCATCACTTTGAATGTAAAAAAATCTATCTTCAATGTTCATAGTGGTAAATTTCTTGGTCATATAGTAACTAAAGAAGGGATTACGATTGATCTTGAGTGGGTAAATGTAATTTTAGAAGTACCTTATCCTTTATCTAAGAATAATAATACGGCTTTCTTTTGGAAAAATTAATTTTGTTAGATGATTTATTCCTATCTATGCTAAGTTGGTTAGACCACTAAATGAGATGCTTAAGAAAGATAGGAATATGCATTGGATAGAAAAAAGAAAGAATGCTTTCCTTGCTATTAAAGAGGCCATTATGAATGCCCCTATCTTAGCTTCTCCTTGGCATGAAAATGATTTCCTCTTATATATTTTTTCTAGCAATGTTACTACTACTACAATCTTAACCCAAGATGTAGTTGATCAAGGTGAAAAACCCATAGCTTTCATGTTTGCACCTTTAAAGAATGCAGAATTAAAATATATACTATTAGAGAAGCAATTGTATGCTATCATAAAAGCCTAAAGAAATTTCGCTACTATTTGTTAAACGCAAAGGTTTTTTTCATTGTCCCTAATCTAGCCATCATTATTTTAGGTAAATTACAAGATCCTAGCAAAAACTGTGCTAAATAGGTTATGAAGTTGCAAGAGTATGATATTCAATGAATGGTAGCCAATTTAGTTTGAGGAATTGGTCTTGCTAAGCTAATTGCCAAAGACTCAACTTCATGAAATTGAAATGCATCCAAAGATAAAGAATTAATTCCCCTTTACATATTGTCCATTGATGAGGAAAATGATATCCCATTTTCTTACAACCAATTGCATGATCCATGGTATGGTGATATTCAATTTTATTTAACCTTCCATTGTTGTCCTTCAGATTTACCTAGATATAAAAGAAAGCTTTTAGTATTGAAATGTTCTAAATTTACTCTAATTAGTGGTGAACTATTTAGAAAAAATTTCCAAGGAATATATATTAAGTGCTTAAACCAAGAACGAGTTAATGATGCTTTAAAATAGCTCCATGAGGAAGGACATAAAGGATATCTTTCGTTAGTACATAAAATTGTGAGGATTGGTTATTATTGGCCTACTATGATCAATAATACTTACAACCTAGTTAGAACTTGCATTCAATGTCAAATGTTCAAAGGTAAAGATCCCAAAAATTTAGCCCCTTTACAACCTATAATAGAAGCTAGACCATTTTCACCATGGGCCTTAGATTTTATTGAAGTGATTAATCCTCTATCTACTACCCTACACAAATTTATCTTAACAGCCACTGATTATTGTATGCATTTATTAGAAGTGAAAGCAATTAAAACCACATAATCTTGTGAGGTTATTCAGTTTGTAGAAAATTATATAATCTCTATATATGGGTATCCTTACACTTTAGTAGTTGACAATGGACCTACCTTCATCTCCATAAAGTTTACAAATTGGACTAGAGAGCATAATGTTATTATCAAGGCTATAACCAAATATTATCCATAAGGTAATGGTTTGACTGAGTCCTCCAATAAAATTATATTAGATGGAATTAAAAAGAAAAAGATAGCCCAGAATCCATCAACTTGGCATGAATAATTAAAATGGGCAATTTGGGTAGATAGGATTCGTTATAAAGAATTGATCAAAACAACAGCATATGATTTATTGTAAGGACAAGAATCAATATTGCCAATAAATTTGAAAATCCCTACATATCAGTTTTTCATAGACTATATACGAAATGAAAAATATTTAATATTATGTACATATGATATTTGGAATTTAGAGCTTAAAAGAATCGAAGAAATTGAAAATCTATTGAGTCATCAGCAAATTGTTAAAAAATGCGTTGATAAGAAATATGTAGCCAAAGTGTTTCAAGTAGGTGGCCTAGTCCTTAAGAGTGATAGAGAATTTAGTCAAACTAACCCTCAAACTAAGTTTTCTCCTATGTGGTTAGGTCCATTCCAAGTTACAGATGTCATTGGCCCCAATGTTTACAAAATTTCTTATTTGCAGGGATATAAATTACATAAAAATTTTAATGCATTTCATGTAAAACATTTCTACTTAGGTGCCCCACATGGACACTTGGTAGATCCTTAGTTGCATGTTTTCTACCCCTTCACCATGCATTTCATTTGTATATAGTTGCATTTGCAAATTTTCTTTGCATTTCCATAATCTCTTTCTTAGCATATTTGCTTTGGTTTGATTTGTGCTTTTCATATGATTTTAGTAAGCATTATGATCATTTGAGTTACTAGGAATTGGGTCATCATAGCACCATTTGAAAATAATGCAAGTATAATGCTTTATATGGTATATCATATTACTATTATATAAAATCTCCTTTATATGATATATTTCAATAATGCTATGATTTTTTCCAATCCATTTCAACATTTTAGTTTTATTAGTTATGCTGGATTATGGAGGATGGGATTTATGCTAACTTATCATGTTATCATCATGATTATATGAATGTAGGAAATGTGAGTTTGGGGAATTGTTAGCCATAATTACTAGGTGACCTTGGAAAATTCCACTTTTCCTCTCATAAGCCCTAGCCCTCAAGTATGATGATTTATGGCTATCCTATAAGTAATAGGGTGAAGTGTTTTCCTCTCCACTTGAGAACCCTTAGCCACCTAGGAGACTTTCCATGATGTCATCTAGATTATAATTAAAGGGCACATGCACAGGGGTTGAACTGCACCATGGTCAAAGTTCCAAAAGGACTATGTTCTTTGGTAGTGTAGCTAATCAGCTAAACTTGTATTGGAATTTCTACCTTAAGAATGAAGTACATCATGAGAAAAGATTCCTTTAAAAAATAGAAAAAAAAATAATGAGGACCATGTTCATTGATAGTGTCATAAGTTCTTGAGTGTGATGGGGTCTGGCAACTATCCTCACCCTAGCCTCCATTCCATTTTTTAAACTTATTTTTCAAAAATTTAAAATAAAATGAAAATATTTACTTCCCTTTTCCTAATTTTCCTATCCCTTTTCACCCATTTCCTTTCTAAATTTCAAAGGAAAAAAAAAAGAAAAGAAAAAACTTGATATTTGTGGCTAGTTATGATCTAAGATAAGCTTGTCCTCTTCATTAAGTTTGACATAAGTCTTGTTCTCAAAGTAGTCCACATACTTTTTACTTTTACCTTGTAAGAAGATTGGGAATGAGATATTAATTATATACTTTAATTATATATATATATATATATATATATATAGTAGTTAAAGTTATGATTTATAAAGAATATATGTTTTGATCTTGATTAAATAATATGGTGTGGCAAGGGTGGCCCATGTTTAGTTCTCTCTTGATTATATGGTTATTTTAATCATGTTTAGATTAGTATAGTTTGGTTTTAAATCTTAATTTGTCTATGTTTTATGATCCTTTTGATACTCTATCTTTTGCATCTCCTTTTATAATTTCTATGGTTTCACTATTCCTTGCACTTGCATGCAATTTCTAATTTGGGGGCTAAGTGATGATGCCAACATTGCCCATGCTACGCATGGGGTCATGACCAATAAATCTCAACCCCATGAAAATTAAGAATACTATGGGTTTCCAACCATGTTTTGGGTCATGTAGTTTATGAAAGGTTGTCTCAAATGTTAATTTTTGATCCTTAAATATGTATTTAAAATTTTAAAATATTAAAAATATTTAAGCATGGATGCCATGCCATTTAAGACTTTTGTTTTAAATTTTTATGGATTTTTGCCTTAATTATTTAAATAAACTACATGAACCTTCAAACACATAACCCACTTAAAAATAGCAAGGCTTTTATGGGTTCAACCACCATAAACTATTTAGCACCAAATTTACACATCAATAGGTATGTTACATTCAACCAAAAGGGTATCAAAATCAACAATATCATATTTTTTATTTTAATTTTTAGTAAAGAAAAATAGTAAAGATAATAAATAAATAAGAAATTCTTAGATATAGGAAATGAATATCTGCAGCAGCTTTAATGTAAATTTTGTGGTTCAATCAAAATTTTCTTGATGCTTAGGTTATCTTTGAAATTCAATCTCTGGTATAGGTGCAAGTGGGATTGAATGCTCCAATCATCTACTAAGAGAAAATGGGCCCATGCACATGGTCCCACCAGCATGCTTTGCCTAGGAAATAGAGCAAAGAAAGTGTTAGAGGAAAATGCTAGACACCAGCACTCTGGTTGCTAGCTTGGTGGCAACTGTAGCATTCTCAGTCATGTTGCAGCTATCGAGCGACATCAACGATGAAAATAGGTTGGCCTAGATGGCCAACAATGGCCTCATTGGTTCATTAGCTAGGACATGGTTGGCTTTTTGTAGTCCATCATGGCTATGCTCTCATGCCATCACCTAGACATCATGTGGGCTACTAATTTTGGTTGTTAATGACTGCATTAATTATTAGGCAATGTTGGTTGTTAGTTTTTGTTGTTAATGACTACATTAATTAGTAGGCAATGTGGGCTGCTAATTTTGGTTGTTAACAACTACATTAATTAGTATGCAATGTGGGTTGCTAATTTTAGTTGGCTAATTTAATAGAAAACCTTTTTTTGTGGTATTTTTAGAGAAGGGTGCATGGGAATAGAGGTGGTGGCTTCTCCATTAAGCATTTTTTTACTCTTGATATTTTCAAGGTGGAATTAGATGTAAGCTCATGTTGTTGATGTCCAAGCTCTACTCTTGCATTTTCTAGCTAGATCTATTACCATTGTTTGGCACTCTTATCATTGTTGTTGTTATTATTTCTTGCCAACTTTGCTATTGCAATCTTGTTCTCCTAGCCACAATTACCTTGTAGTTCTACTACTATAGCATTGTCGATTTTGGTGGTGTTGTGTCATTTCCCATCCAATCTTGCCACTATGCTAATCTAGTTACTGCTACTATGCCATCACTATTATCACTACATTGTCACTACTACTGCTACATAGCTATCATTTGTTGTGTTGTTCCAACACTAATTTTGCTACTTCTTGCACCATCTTTGATCCACAACATAGGAGGATTATGTGGGATTTGGATTGAAAATGATAGCTATCGATAGCATGTGAATGTTTGTGATAGCCATTACAGGAAATAAGTAGTGGAAATGAGGTTTTCTCATTTGGAGGCATAAGAGAAAATTAGAGATTGGAACAAGCCTTGCAGGTGCCTAAGTAGAAAGACCATGAAGTTTCTGAGAACCACAGGTGCATGCTTGTCAGAGGTTATGTGCTTTCACAAGCATAGGTAAATAAGGTCACATTGCAGCTGTCTATATTTAGATTACATCATCACTTTATTTAGAGCTAAGTCATTTGCCTTTAATATTTCTACAATTGTTTGATTTCAATATCTCTATGATAGATCATGTTGCTTGTTGTTAATCATTTGTTGAAAGAACATTGTGAATTAAAGATCCTATTGGCATTTTGGTTTTAAAATTTATAGTTATTTTGAAGCTTTTACTTGGGATTTTTTAAGATTGGATTGTTTGCTTTTCTTGCTAAGTTTAAATCCTAAAAAGTCATTTTAAGTTTATGCTTTAGAGTCATTAGTCCTTGCTAAACATCCATTTCTAAGTAGACATTTTTAAGAAGATCTTGCCTATATTTGGGGTTCTATACCTACTAGAGTTTTAAAATCTACATTTAGTTTGTTTAGTGAGTAGTTATTTTACTATTTTCTCATCAATTTTTAAAATTTAAGATAGTTATTTGATTTAAATTTCTTTCCAAATTTTCTAGTTTGATTTAACTTGTTGAATGTTACATTTCCCTTTCTAGTTGAGACTATCCCTAGGTTTATGTACCCATACGGGAGGTATCCTAGGTAATAGTCACTCTAAATGAGTTTTTTCAGGTGTTGATGTGTCTACAATTTACGCATCAACAAAATCATGTAGGCATCACACTTTGTGAAAACTTCATGTAACAAACTAAGAAATATTTGGATTAACATATTATTTTATATGTTTATTAAACTTTCCACGAGTGAATCAATCTTTAGGAGATGTAGGCATATGAATAGAAACTTTACTTAGAAAAATCAATAAGAGAATTAAACTAAAAGCTTTAGATGCATAGAGGATAGAGCTATTGATTGCACCTATTATAAAGTAAATATAGTCAATGATTTCTTCTTTTCCATTTCATATATGATAATACCTTAACTAATAATTTTAATCAGTAACATAAAAGTTAAACAAATCATTTTGATAAAATGTAAAATATTTTCTAATTACATTTAAAATTTTTGAAAGTATTTTATGTTTAAAATAAGGTAACATGTGTAGCAGGCAATGGGCTATAAGGAAATCGTGTTTTGAAACATCCTCCAAGGGCACCTGAAGAATCTAAACAAAACTTCTCATGTTTATTTTTTACACACTACATTCCTTCCAATGCATGTTACTTCTATTGGATTTACTCAATTAAATTCTAACACTCTACCTATAACCAATTAACAACACTTGTTATAATCTTTGATATTTGTAGTTAAAATTTTGTCTCACATTTTATAACACACCTTGTATTATAAAATTTTTCATTATCATGCCAAATCTTTATCATGCATGTTGTAACAACATGAGACTTTATCATGCATGCTTATTACCCCTTTTATACTTATCATCCTTTGTACTCTTTATCATCCCTTTCCCCTCCCTTTCTCCTGTAAACACTGCTTCATCATTTGATTACATGAAATAAAGTTTTAGCTTTTATGATTTAAATAAAAAAGAAAAATAATTTTAAAAAAATAATTTTTAATTTTGAGAATTTATTTAAAGTTATCAATAGTTTATATTAGGCTTTTTGAAATATTTTTTTGGAAGTTCCTTACAAGATTATTACAAAGAATAATTTTATTCATAGCAAATATAATAAAGCCTTGGAAAATGGAATTATCATTGCACTTTTGGATAAAGAAAATGAAAGATATTTAATGAGTTCTTACATTAACTAAAATTTATAATTTTTTATGGCATCTTATTTGTACAATTACTTTCTGTAGCAAGAGCATAACTATGACCTTTCTTTAGAAGTTAAGTACCACATTCTCAAAGATGTCATTTTTCAGCTCTAGCTTCAAGAAACAAAAATCCCAGTGAAAAATAAATAATTATTTCATTTTCTATAGTATTAATTTTTTTTTATTTTGGAGGCTCGAGGATGGGAAGCTATTGGATTTTTTACTATGTGCTCATTATTTTTTATTAATGTTTTTTTTTGTTTTAAAATATTTTTCTCCTTTTCTTTACAAGAAATCCTTTAATAAGAATTGAAAATCCATGAGGGTGCTTCTAAATAAGGGTAAGATCTGATCCTTTTCCTATGACAAAGGGGAAGTTTTAAAAGATTGGTTGTAAAGATGAAAACTTGAATAGGCATCCCCAAACTGTTGGGCTTTTTCTTTAGACTCTCTCTTTGATGATATGATGCACTTTGAATTTTTTTGTTTATTTTTGAGCTTTAAAAACCATTTATGGATAATGCTAAGTTATGAACTTCTAATTTAACCATATATCTTGGGGTTAAATACCATTAATTTTTTTTTTGAATTCTAATACCTTCACAAAACATACTACTTACTATATTCTCTATACCACTATCATTCCTCACTACACAGTTTGTTGAAAAATTTATGCCATCATTTTCTATTGGATCTTCTTTTCCTACAAAAGTTAGTATTTTACCAAAGATTTCTATAAATACCTTGATTTATTTTATAATTTTAAGTTCAAGAATAAATTTTGAAAGTGATACAAATGTTATTAGAACTTGAAGGAAAACATGCCTTAGAAGATTAAAGGATGTTTCCTTTTCAAAAAGAGGGACAAAAGGAGTATGAAGATCCTTACAACCTCAATGCTATCTTAACCATCACTAAAGAGCTACATGGTCTTGAATCTCTTATGTACTATATCATAACAGTATGTAGACTTATAAAAGATCTTTGGCTTTTATGTTTCCATGATTTGATTGTACTTCAACAATAGCAGCAACAGGAACTAATTTAGATAATGGTGCAAGAGGAGTATTATCACTTATATGTTGAAGAACTTCTACAATGGCTATATTAGTTATTGTTTCTAAAGCTAGTAAAGGTAAAAATTTAAGTTTCTTCATGGACATGTTTAGCTTCATCTCTTTTCATAGTTGTTTCAGTTCTTCTTGATAGGTAATGACTTCATCTTCTTTTACACTTAACTTCAAGCAATATTCTTTAGCTAGTGTATTTGCTACATGCATTTGCTCTTTAACTTCCTAGATATTGACTTGCAACACTTGATGCTCTCCTACAATTTTTTGATTGGTCTTATGAAGATATTTTACTTTTTCTTATGTCTTGAATTCTTGCCTTTAAGATCATCTAACTCTTGTTTGTGTTGTTCTTTCATCTTCATTATCTTTATTGATGATTTAATATGTTGAGTTTCTACTTAACTTGATCCCTAATCCAGTAGTTATAACTTAGGCTTAATTTGCTTCTTGCATTATTCTATAGTCTAAGAAAAAATTTGAAAATCCTTTATTAGTTTTTCATATTTGCTGATCTACACTTGTAATATCATATCCCAATATTCTTTTTCTTTCTTAATAAGTGATAATTTCTTAACATCTTGACAAATCTCATCATATTTATTGTTCTACAAGCATAGTGAATCATGGATTTTACATACAAGTACACTCCTACTCTTATGAGTTCATGATCATTTAGAACATTCTCTAATCTAGAATCTAGCCAATATCTAATATTTTCTTTGATCACTACATCTCGATTCTTACTCCATTATTACACCAATTACTCCCAAAAATTATCATTGTTATTCTATTCATGATAGTCTGTAATCCTTATATTTGATAGATAATTTTGTATTTCAATCATGAGACATGTCTTTGTAGACATTAAATTGACATAAGCTCTTGATGTATGTGTGGCCTTAGTTAGATTCATGATTTGATTATTCTTTGCTAAGGAAACTATTTCAAGAATTTGTATGCCTATAAATAACTTAAGATCTACAATGTGTACATAGTTTGGAGGAGGGATAAAAAAAAATTATCACCAAACTATTGTTCTTTCTCAGGTAGAGCCATCTCCTTCCCTTTTCTTTAGTAGTCTTATAAACAACCAAGATGACTCTGGAGTTCTTCGATGAACCTACTTTTAATGTTGCAAATGGTAGATCCTACTTAGTAGAGCTTCTTGTGCTTATTCTTATACTTGTCATAACAATGATTATGCTTTGTTCTATCATTACGATTGAGGTTTTTCTAATCATCACTTTAAATTGATTATTCATATTTGTAATCTCTCTTTCTATTAAAAAAATAGGCAGTACCACTAATACTAGTAACTAAGTAGGTGCCATCCTATTATAGAACTTCTTGGCTAAGAAAGTAAGCAGTCCATCCAAGTCAAACTTGTTAACTATCCCATCCTTAAGTTTCATATGTTCATGATAAAAATTGAACATTATGATTATTAACCAACAATACTTTAGTTTTCAGGATTGAATGTAAAATAAGGTTTTAAGAACATTGCACTTGACATTTATTCTATGATGAGCATAGTCCAACGAGTTGTTGTGAATATTTTCCATAGAATATAGTGATTATTCTAATAGGTCAACATTAACCTAAACACTTTTGTGATTATCTTAAAAATATTTCTTAGAAATGAAGGCAAGTACTAGGATCTCACGATTAATAGAATAGGTATTCTCAAATGGAAAATAAATATTTTTATCCTTGGAAACAAGTTTGATCAATTATTGATTAATGGATAGGTGGAAGAACTTTCCTAATAGAAAATTTCAATGAAGCCATCATGGTAGCACTACAAGATTGGATTCATTTGTGCATTTTTCATCAATTTGCTAATGAAAGCTCAAATTCTACATAATTGCTTATTGATGAGTGGCGAGGAACCCCTATACTCAACCATACAAATACAAGTGTTTCACGCATGATCTAGTTGAACTTCACAGATGGGCTAGCTGTGGTATCTAGATAGTTATTTGCTGATCATGGTTCACTATCTTCCCACATGGACTAGTATTTTCTTTGTCATGTATGGTTTAGTCCAGAGTGAGGTGTATGATGTAGTTTCTAACCTCATGCTACTCCTAGAGGCAATGCAAAATAACTTGTTAAGCAAAGAGAGAAAGAGTGAAGAGAGCCTAAGCTAGCCTAAGTGTTATCAACATCTATTCCTTAATCATCTATACACATCTTGGACCTCGTGCATGACTACCACTAGGATTACCAAGCACATGGCTTGGTTAGCTACTGGGATACCAAGTGGTCACACTTGAATGCTTGTGATTAAGTCGTACTCATTCCACGTTTAAGGAGTTTAGAGTGAAGATGAAAGAAATAAATAACAAAAACAATTAAATAATTAAACGAAGTGAATGCTACAATGATGAAGTAATCTTGATCTTTATTTCTGGTCATGTACATGTCCAAGTATGTCACACTCGAATAAAGGTGTTGTACAATTATAATCATCACACTATGGGCATGTACTAGAAGGGTTGAGAAGAACTAAAAATGACTAGCTTTTATCTATTGACTGAAAAAATAACTTACTATTCCTTTCTCATGTGACCCATTGTGTATTTATAGGCTCACATGGGAACTATGATATTGTATATACAATATCACTAGCCAGGCCATGATATCGCAGGTGCAATATCGGGGCCTAATAAATCACAATTCATCATACCCCCACGATTGAAGAAAAACTCATCGTCAAGTCAAAAGAATGAGAACAAGCTCCATTGATTACATAGTGGAGAGGTATGGGATTATTGACTGACTAGGAATTTATTCATGCTACAGTGTGGGATTGAACAAAAAAAAATTGGGACAGAGACACAGAATTACAAAACTTTGTTGGAACTCATGTGGTTCCAAATGGCGGTGGTTTCTCCATGGATGCTTTTCCTTTGTCTTGTGCACTAGGCTTCTAAGATTGATACCATTAAAGAAAGCTTGATGTTTCTCTTATTCTATGCAAGGATTATGAGTCATCCATGTTGATGTTCTGATGTTTGATGGAGTTGGCACTTCCCATGGACACGATAGTTGCGGGAACACTTGATTGGCATTGACATGCTATGCTGCAAATAGCCATTGTTCCTCTTCATAGGCTTGAGCCTTGACCTATCCACCTTTTTCTTGGCTAGATCGTGTAGTGATAGGAGTTCCCTAATGGATGCTGAATGATTGTGCCTCCTACTCTACATGTTCTACATGAGGTCCTTGGCTTTTTCCTTCCTCAGGGTATTCATTTGAACCTTGAGAAGGTCCTCCTTGTTGTCCTTTTTTAGGGGCCATCAATAATCATACAAGATCAATTTTTAGTAATGTTATTGAAAGAAAAATTATTTCATACCTTACTCATTACCTTTAATAAATGTGGAATTCTTTGTCTAGTGTGATTTTAGAGTTAGAATTTTTTTCAAGGAGGTTGCCCTAAAAGTTTAATGTTGGACCTGGTTTGTTTAGGTGAGACATCAAAGGACATGTAATGGTTTTGAGGAAAATTTGATAAAATGATGACAAAGGAAAGAATATATTTGGAAATGAAGTACCCAGAGGGTATAAAATGATGTGGTGGTGTGCAACAAGTACAAATTAAAAAAGTCACACAAGTGGATCCTCCCCAAAGTAGGTTCCAACTTATAATTCCCTTGTGTAACCACACCTTACAATGTATGAAGGTACTAGAAGGGTTAAATTCAATCTACACCAATTTCACAAAACACACACATGTAAGTTGCACCATGATGAGGTATAAATTCAATGCTACACAAGTCACAAGTCCCAATTACATGAACAACAATATGGGATGAATTGTAGAAGGGATTGTAGAGAGTGGGACATGAGGTAACTGACCCAGGGTACAATGAATCCTAAGTGTAGGGCATGATTAATGTGTCATTAACTTGCCACTTAAAAATTAGGACCAAGTCCATTCCTCTAATCACTGACATGGCATTGTTTCATCCCAATTATAGACAACAATAAGAGAATCATGATGGCAAGGCGTACGATCACTTGGCATTTCATATAAGGGAGGAGTGATTTTGCTTCATGGCACTCTTCTTCTATTTTCTCTCTTTTTTTTTCTCATTTTTTTGAATGCTTAATCTAGAGAAGTCACTTACCTTCAGGTATGGGTGCATGTCTTTCTAGTGGGAACCCCTAGAATAGCAGTGAGTTTTTTTTTTTAATTTTTTTTAATTGAGTGTCTTTTGATTACTCTTACTCCCATTTTTCATTAGATCTACAAGGATCTTAGTACAACCAAGCTGCATGATAACTCATACAGATGTCACCAAAGAGAATCCACAAGTCCCCTTGATGTCACAGCCTGGTCATTCCCTCTTGGTCCATCCTTCTTTGCTCTGGGTATAATAAAGACAAGGTTACTTTAATTTTTAATGATTAGGAATATCACTGTACCTAGGGTAGAACCTCTTATTAATGGAATGGGTAGGTGGATGTTGTGGGCTTGCTGTTCAAGTAATTAGTCACCTAAGACTTGATAGTAGAGAACAACACCTCAACCAATGAGTCACATGAGTGATTTATTCATAGATGAGATTACTCATAAAAGGATAAAAAGACAGAAAGATAAAGTAATAAATTAAAAGGTGAAAAAATAGAAAACAAAAATTTGAAAAATTAAAGAAATGAAAAAACATTTATTAATTCTGTGTTGTTAGAGTGGAGGATACCCCCCATAGCTAAATGGTTGACCATGGCTAGAATTAATAAATGGAAGGTTTGGATCTAAGAATCTTAGAAACATTGGAGTCTGGTCATATCCAAACCACCAGGTGTCTTTTGAGGTAGTGGTAGGAATATACTCAAATTGGGGTTCACACACTTGATTGTAGTATGCATAGTGGGGCAGATTATAAGATGTGTTCATGTGATAAGGAGTTGACCCACTATGCAACCTGTGACTGTAAGATGGTATGCAAGGATCAATATGTCTCCCTTTATGGCTAGATTCACTAGGCCACATGGTTTTTGGAGTATTGATTGGTGGCCCTAATAAGGTAACATGAGGCATTAGGTTCAAAGAGGAAGATGCTACATAGTGTTAAACTTGTGCTAGGTTGGGGGATGTAGTGGTTTTGGAACTGAGGTGTCCCTTTCAATGGTCATGTCTAAAGAAGGGATGCCTTTGGTGTTATGGGTTTCCATTGCTATTGTCAGTAGTAGCACAAGTAATGTTCGTGGGTTGGTGCTATGGTGCAAAACCTTTTGGAACAACTGGTGCCAATGTAGAAGGAAGTGAAGGATGAGAATATTGCTATTGAGGAAAAGTGTAAGGTACATGAGGTGGTGACCTTGGTAGAGACCTTGGTGGAGAGAGTATGAGTAGATAGTATTCTAGAGAGTGATAATGATGCGGTGAAGTAGAGGATGATGATCTAGTTGGAGAAATAGGGTGTTGAACATAGTAAGCATTTGGTGTTGGGAAATACAAAGGATAAGGTCGAGTTGGCGATAGCTTCCCCCACATCTAGGGCTTTTGCCATTGTGGTTGAACACAATGTTGTTGTATGAAATCTGGATGTAACATTCCTCCCCAATGCTCATGTAAATGTGACAAAACTAGGCATTGACCTTTGGGGTGATTGTACAGACATACATTGCATTGATATGTGAAGTTGACAATTGAGTTCTTATTCTTATTATCTTCTATCCCTTGTTCTGATTATTGCATGGTGTCCTATCCTATTTCTTAATTTGGCATAGTTGTGCCTCTACTATTGTTAGCATCTTCTCCATATTTTCCATGCATCCACTCCGTCATCTTATTAATATTTTTCGTGATTTCATCTAGTTATTGTTGCATTGGGAAAGGTAGAAATAGTTGCACTTCCTCGAGGTGAGTTGATTTCTCCTATTTATGATTAAGAACCTTTGTTAATTTGAGATTCTAGTCCCATTGAGAGCTTTCAATATTCTCCAATTTAACCATTTCTCCTTCTTATTTTGCTACCCACTTAATAAGCTCTTGGAGTTGATGAGTTTGTAGCTCATATAGTTGACCTTGGGCATACATCCCTAGGGTTTCTCTTGTTTCATTACGGAGTCCATATATGATGTGACACATTAGCCTTTCCTCAAAGAACCCATGGCTTGGGTAGTTATTTAACAATGCATAATATATTTCTAATTCCATGTCCAAGGGTTCATGTTTCTCTTGTTTCCATTCTTGGATTTTTCTCCTCAAGGTCGACACTCTAGCATAGGTTTGATATCATTCAGTAAAGAGTTCTACCATTGTTGGCCAACTATGGATTGATTTTGGTTTTAATGACCTATACCATACTTTTTCTTGGCCAACGAGTGTTGTAGGAAAGAGGTTAAGTTTTTTCCATCCATTATCAATATTGGTCCATACATAGGCATCGTAGAAGGCTTGTATATGCTGTTGTAGATATGAATCATAGTGTCCTGTGAACTTGGAAAAGTTGTTTAAATCAAGCCTGGGTAGATGGCTTTCCTTGTGATGCCTACGGGATATTCAAATAGCCTCTTGTATAGGCATTAGGCTCTTAATGGCTAGTAGGAGTTCATCGTAACTAAGTGGGTTGTAAGTTTGTGCATTGGGACAATGTTGTCCTTGTTCATGTTGGCGTTCTAGATTTTCTTTGTGAGCTCAATTTTTAGTTCTATGCTGATCCCTTGAAAGATAGTCATCTTTGTCGCAATCTGATGTTGATGGAGTAGAGGAAGAGAGGAAACTGTAAAACTCATTATGAATTTTTTAAGTCTTCCAATCATCCCCAAATAAGTTCTTTTTAGTTATCAAGAAGGTCATAGGCCTTTCGAGCCTCCTCGTTCTATGGAATGTCTCATCCTTACTAGAGGTGTCAAAGTTGGATGATGAAAGTCTTTGAGTATCGTTGGGGTGTTCATGAACATAGGGAACTCCTGCATAAGGTTGAGTACTCCAAACTTTATCTTCATCATCATATAATTTGTTGGTTCTCCAATGAATTACCTTACTCGTTGTTCCATTGTTAGAGTCTTGTGAGAGAGACATTATTGTGAACTGTGTGTGACTTAATTAAAATTAATTTCTTTTCTAAGAGATATATCATGAATACTTTGTTACAATGATCTTGTGTAATATAACTAATCTAGATAACTAGCATCATCCCCAAAAATGGTGCTAATTATGAGTGGTGAGGTACCCCTACACTCAACCATACGAATATGAGCATTTCACGCATGATCTGGTCAAACTCCGTAGACAGGCTAGTTGTGGTATCTAGATAGTTACTCATTGATCGCAGTTCGCTATCTTCCCACCTAGACTAGTATTGACTTTGTCATGTATGGTTTAGTCCAAAGTGAGGTGTATGATGTAGTTTCTAACCTAGTGCTACTTCTAGAGGCAATGTAAAATAACTTGTTAAGATAAGAGAGAAAGGATGAAGAGAGTCTAAGATAGCCTAAGTGCAATGAGCATCTTTTCCTTAATCATCCATATACATCTTGGACCTTGTGCACAACTACCATTGGGATTACCAAACGCATGGCCTAGGGACACTACTGGGATACCAAGTAGTCACACTTGAATGCTCGTGATTAAGTCATACTCATTCCGTGTTTAAGGAGTTTAGCGTGAAGAGATATTAACTACGAAAGTAATAAATAAAAAGAAAAATTAAATAATTAAACTAAGTGAATGCTGTAATGATGAAGTAATCTTAATCTTTATTTCTAATCATGTGCATGTCCAAGTATGTCACACTTGAATAAAGGTGCCGTATAATTACAATCATCACACTGCAGGCATGCCTTGGGAGAAAGGGTTGAGAAGAACTAAAAATGAACTAACTTCTATCTACTAACTAAAAAACTAAATTATTTTTCCTTTCCCATGCATCCCATTTTGTATTTATAGGCTCACATGGGAACTGCGATATTGCGTATACGATATCGCTAGCTAGGCTGCAATATCATGTACCCGATATCACAAGTGCGATATTGGGGCCTAATAAAGCACAATTCATCATTTATGCTACATTTTTCCACTTGTTCATGCACCTCAATATCTACTAATAATTATAGATGATATGAATTATAGATGGTGGTGCATTTGATCTTAAGCTTACCTCTGAGTAGTCTAGTTATGAGATGCTTAGTCTTAGCGGCTCGACATGGAATCATCTGTGACTATCAATAGGTCTATTTGACACCTAGCAACTTGAGTTATTAACAAAATCATGAATGATTTCTTCTTGGCATAAATAACATCAAAGTTGATTTCCTTTTTTGGATTCATGTTAATGTTAAATAAGGCACCTATGAATTAATGGGAATGAGTAGAAATTAATCTTGCTAGACTCACAAATGGTGATTCTTCACTTTTTTCTTACTAGTTTTGCTCAAAAACCCTTGCTCATAATAAAAAAAATACATAATAATATTTTTAATAAATTAGAGTATATCATATCATCAAATAGAATCTAATAAAAAGTCCAATGATTTTAAGGGTGGTATTTTAGACTTTCATCCTTACAACTAGTTTCGAAAAACCTTCCCTTTGGGGTAGAAAAAGGATTAGGTGCTGTCCTTATTTAGAAGTGGTCTAATGGATTTTCACTTCTTACTAAAGGGTTTCTTGTAAAGAAAAGGAGAAAATTTTCTATAAATATAAAATAATACATCAATTAGAAATAAAAAACACATAGCAACAAAAGTTGAAAGCTTCTCATCCTTCAACCTCCAAAACAAAAACAAATTAATACTTTGGAAAAAAAATAATTATTCAACTTTTATTGGAAGCTTTTGTACTTGAAGTTGTAGGTTAAAAGAGACATCTTTAAGAATCTATTATTTGACTCTTGAAGAAAGGTCATAGTTATACTCTTGCTACTAGAAAATAACTATACACCAAAGCTTTCAGATATAGTAGAAAATAAGTGATTGAAGATATTTCCAAATGCAAAGAAATAAAGTAGACAAAGAAGGATAATCACTAATAATGAGTTCATTCATGATTGATTGAAAGTTGTTACAAATTTGGATGTTCATTTCCAAGCATACTCAGTAATAAGCCACTCAAAAAAATACATGAGAAAATAAGTCTTCACTTTTACAAAGAGGACATTAAGAAGAAACATTTCTCATATGTTTACAATACATACCAATAGGAAGACTTGATGAAGATATCATAAAAAATATAAAATTTTAAGAAATGTAGAATTTCCCCAAATATATTTTATTTTTGTCATCTATAAGTATGATAATAATTGCATTTTCTAGGTCTTCTTAAATTTGTTATGGATAAAATCAATCTTTGTAATAATCTCATAAGTAATTTTTGAATTAAAAATAAAAACATAATTATCATCCTTTCAAAAAATATCTAGAAAAGCTTGATGCAAACTATTATCAACTTTAAATAAATTTTCAATATTAGAAATTAATTATATATTTTTTTCTTCTTTTTATTCAAAACATAGAGGCTAGAAGCTTCATTCAAAGTAATCCATCTATCATGCATACATACAAGCTTCTAGTGATATCAAAATTTTTTACATGTGATTCATAATCTTGATGTGTTAGTAGTTCAAGCTCTTTCATTAAAAAGAAATTTACTTGATGAAGAGCTCCCATGGATTCCATAATCCAAGCCCTATTAAAGTTAAAAAACATCAAATTTGAATAAGAAAAGGAAAATGAAAGCTTTATTCTTGCTCAAATGGAGAATTTACATATGAAAGAAAGCACAATTCCCAAGGATAGATAAGATATTCAATCCAACTCTCTCACACTCAATCAAAGAAAACACACACTCACATGGATATGATCAAAGCACCTTGCCAAGACTATCTCGCTCTACTCTTCTCTCACTCACCTCCCTCTCTCTTCTCTCTCTCTCTCTTCTCTCTCTAGACATTTTTTAACTCTCTTTTTCAAATTGAAGGCCAAAGAAGTCTATTAATGTCTTTTCCCCCTTGCTTCAATTTCTTCATATTTCCTCTAATTTATCATTCAATTTAATGTCCATTAAAATCCATGTGAGGCATCTATGAGAAATAGTAGATGTTTATCTTCAGTGCAAAGGATATCAAAATAGATGTCTTGGCTAAGATGTCTAATATGTAGTTGGGACATCTCACTTGTATTTGGGACGTTTCACCTATAAGGCCAAAATAGAAAAATTCTTATTTTGAGTCTTGGAACCTTTTTACACCTCCAAACAAGTTCCCCATAGCCCCTAAAACATCCTAAAGTCATCAAAATAATCCCAAAACATGCTTGAACAAGCCAAAACTCCAAGGGATGATCCATTAATGGAAAGATGTTACTTTGTTCTATTTGATGTCCACATCAACACCCTCCTTCTTCAAAAGACTCTTGATTCCCACACAAGATGCCTTTACACTTGGGATAGTTGTTGCCCCTTCACATAGGCCACAATTCACACACAAACCAAAGCACAACATCCATGGAATGATTAGATATTATAACATTTTGTCTCTACCATCCAAACTTATTTCACAAACACATAAACATGCAACACAACGTGTTCATGATACAAATAAACATACACACACACACATACAAGCATAATTTTGTGCTTACATCATAATGGAGAAATTCATGAAAGAAGAGTGGATATGGTCTTTTCCTTCAAATGTTTCATGATTTTTCCATTTTAAGAGCACCAAATCCCATGTGTTTCTTCCATGACCTACCATAAAGGAAAAGTAAAGAAATTCAAATGAATTTGATGTCCTCAAACTAGTTTCCTTTCTTCCATCCTTTCTCCTCTTCTTCACCTTCTTCTTGTTGGTGTTTTGAAGACTATCATCTCACTCCCTTTCACCATTAGCACCACAACTTGAATTGTCTTCATGTTACTTATCTATTTTATAGCTAAGACAATTAAGTTCTTTAACACATTTGACAATTTTATCATTGCCATTATTGATAGCAAGCATTTCCAAATTCTAGAAAATCATATCATTATCAATGTCTTCATCAACATCAATAATGACCTTTCTAGTATGACTACCACCATAGCCACCATTATCCCATACAAAATCAAATTCATTTTTATCATTAGCTTTACTCTCATTAACAATGCCATCAAAAGTCACATTGCTTGTATAAAATAAAACAAGACTTACAACATTATCATAATGACTACAATGATCATGATGCATATCATTAGTATTGAATAAACCACTACCAATTTGAAGTGAAAAACTAGCATCCATCACACTAGCTTCACCATGATGGACATTACTACCATCAACAAGGTAACACTCACACTTACTTACCTCTTCATGGCATTTCCCATCCAATTTTGGTTCAAATTGATCTTCAACATGTGGTTGTCTAATCTCATCAAATCTTGAAGGTTCAATATCCCAAATAGGAGTTCCCAATTCCAATGGATTCTACTCTTCAAAGGAATCATCAACAAACTCTTGATTCAATTTTGGAGGTACCAACTCAAAAGATAAACTCTCCTCCATGGTTTTAACATCATTTTCATAAAAAAAATCATCAAAGTAATCATTCTTCCACATAATGTGGCTAGAAGACTCCCCTTTATTTGATGAGATAGCCTCAACTTGGCTTAGAATCTTCTTTCCCCTCCTATAAGGTATAGAAAAATTGCAAAACATATGAGAATCATACCTTCTAGTAATGATCTTAATCCTTCTTGGAGAAGTCCCTTGATCCTTAGCACTCCTTTGGCTTGGATCCTTTACCTCCCATGATGCATGAGGTAGGAACTCTCCTTAATTAGTAGCATACACTATCTTGGACCTTAAATATCTCTTGGTCCCTTTGATGAAGTCCTCAATTTTCTTCTTTGAAACCTTGGAGTATTAAGCACTCCCTTGCCAAATAAGAGATTTTTGAGAACTCCTTTTCTCATTTATCTCTACTTCATCGTATCTTTCTTCTTCCTCATTTCCTTGATTAACATTTAAACCTCCCATAATATTGCAAAATTAATTTCTATTGCATCTTCAATCACAAGAGATCTACTAAAACACCACCAAATTTGGGCTTCGAGGTCTCAACTTCAAATTTTTCTAAGTGTTAAAACTTGGAAAAAGTTTTCTAAATGTTGAGACTATGATCCCCACTACTAGGACTATGCTTTGGAGTGTAGTTAGTGTAGTTGATACAAATAGTCTAGATTTGCAAAGTTATTCTAAGTGTTGACAATAGTTGCAAAGTTTTCTAAGGGTGGGACTACACTCTCCCTACTGAGACTATGGTTTAGAGCATAGTTAGCATATTTAGCTCACCAGTGCCTAGTTTTGCAAACTTGCCTAAGTGCCAAGCCAAAAGCTATTAGGCTTTGTGAGGATAGAAGAAATAGTTTGGTCAATTTTCTAACTTCTGAGGCTATGCTCCCTACTACGTTTGAGAGTGTAGTTAGCATAGGCTACACAAAGACATCAATTTTTACCAAATTTTCCTAAGTGTCAAGGCTATGCTTTCCCTATCAGGACTACGCTCCAAAGCATAGTCAGTGTAGTTTGCACTAGACCTCATCTTTTGGCAAAATTTATCTAACTATTGGACAACTTTCTAGAGCATAGTCAGCACAGTCATGTGGAATTACCTCTAGAAGCCTCTAGAACTTAGCACTGACTAAGATCTCAGCTTTGACATTCCTTGGGTAAGCAAGATCAGTAATTTTCATTTATGTTGCACCTCCATTTGCCCCCAAATTGTACCTATGCTTAACACCACTTGAGAGAGTGGACAATGTAATCCCAGAGCATAGTCTCCAAAATTACACTTTTGCATTGTTTTCAAGTACTTGGTGATTTATTTGTCACTCACACATGCAGTCTTGGTAGTGTATTCACAGTTTGGAAATCTCATGGGATCCATTGGAGCACACTAGCAGAACACCATTTACTTCAGTGGGAGCATAGTTAGGGCTAGAGTAGTCCCAACTACCCCTCTACAACATGGCACTCGATTCGAAATTCATAGCAATCCTAGGCCTGTAACTACTCCAACATTTCATATTTTAGGGGTTGGAAACTCTTGCATTTGGTTGGCATGTTTGAGCATTGGCATTCTTAGAATTTGACATGCTTGCACACTTGGAGTGTTGGTGAATTTTGGGATACCACATGACACTATTTCACACCACCACAACACCATTGCACACCATAGTCCACTGTAGCTTGTAGAACACTATGGCAACTAACTTAAAGGCCTAGACTTCATGATAGACATTAGTTTTCATAGCCCAGACACCCTGAGATTGTGATTACACTGCATACTATATTTGTTTGTACATCGCATACCTCCTCAACTTTCTCATTGTAGTTAAATATGCTCCCCCTATTTGGGGTGGTGTTGCTTTCTCTCTCACTCAAATCTTGCACACTTTTAGCATTTCTCTTAAATTTTAGCATTCCACTCACATTTTTTTCCATTTTTGTACATATGTTAATGTTAGCACTCTTATTTTACACCAAAAACCTTGACTATGCTCACTCTCAAAGACACTATGGACATTGCAAACACTGTGCAAACCCCTGGAATTCATTTGTTGTAACATCCCATAAGTCCCAGTTTGATTGACAAGATTGTTCTAGGTACCCTACCTCCACTTTCTAGTAGTCCCTCATGTGGATGTAGGGTTAATATTGTATGACTATGGATCTCTTGGTGTATTGTTCTAGCCTTTGACGTTTTTGAACACTACAATTTTTTGGTGCTAGAAGGAAGGCATTTGCCATTTCCTTCTTTGGCCTCCTTTGGTTGTTGCCATGCATGATCTTTGCATCCTTGTGTAGATTGGTCCATGTCATTGGTTCCCTTGGAATCCCACTTGACAACCACTAGAGCTTACATCAAACACTTAGCCAAATTCTAGGTGCTTAGGAGAGCATAGTCAGCTCACAGGGTAGTGAGCATAGTAAGCTCTAAGTGTAGTTCTAGCCATTTTTCTCTACATTTTAGACTTAGTCACCTTTCTATGCTTTTACACTTAGCCATTTTTTAGCAGTTTTATACTTAGCCATTTTTCTTTAGTTACTAGTGTTAGTTGGTTTTCTCCCCTTCACATTCAGCAACTTTTGCATCTTCCCCTTTTGTATCATGAATCCTAAGTAGCCTTTGACCTCCATTTCAAGCATAGTTTTTATCTAGCCTATTCATAAAGAGATCTAGATTGACCTTCTTGGAGTTGAAGATCCCATCCTAGTAGAATAGAGATGATCTTTTAGGTTGTGAAACCTACCTCCCGAGTTCATGGTGCTTAATGATGAGTAATATAACTTCATTTGTGTGAAGCTCCATGTGGGTGTGTATGTAGATCACCAAGAAATGGATGCCATATGTAGTTTTGAACTCATACATTGAAACTAGAATGAATGGTTCCCTTATGCTATGGACGTTATTCTACTCACAGAGCCCTACCAGTGGATGTTGGATAATCTCATCTGCAACCTTCGACGTGAGGTAGGGACTAACTATGAGGAGCCCTTGCAAGAGGACTTGGATGAGTTTGAAGCTTGATCCAAGCATGAAGACTTGTTTTACACCTCATTCTAATAGACAACCTCCACCTTCGCACATCCATTGTCTGAAACCTCTGTTAGCTAGGTGTCACTACCTAGGTCAACGCTTATGGTGGTACCTCACCAAACATAATAGACATGCTAGGATGCTACACTTTCCTTTAGATTTTCTTTTAGCTTGTCCTTTATCATTCCTTCACAACTCAATTAGTTTGTTTAGCCTATATAGCCCATTCATCCTGTTTGGCCTATCTAGCCTTCCATGCCATTGATTATTGCACCTACATAACCTTATGTGCACACTGTGCACATTTCTCAGTTGCATATGCCTCAGGCATCATTCATCCAACCGCCTATCATGTCGACATCCTTCATGATGGCCCAACCCACAAAGAGGTGATGGGGGCTAGGCATTGTATCTATCATATAGCCCACACAACAAACACCATGTGTGATTACACAACCTAGAGTTAGGTCATGGACCATCCAAATAGGATAGTGGGTAGCATAATTGATACAGCTAACCACAATTGCATTAGGCTTGGATCAGGCATTCTCGTTGATCCAAAGCCTCATTGAGGAGGTTAAGTGGCTTAAGGCCACCTCCATTGAAATTATTAATGTGATGGACTTTTAATAAGATGATCCAATTAGTCTTGTAGTTCCGCCACTAGCATTGCCCACAGGGGTTCTACTACCCTAATTCACCAAATACAATGATGAAGGGAACCTAAACTCCCATCTAGTGATTTTTGGTTGAAATTCCTTCTATTGTAGGCATGCCAACATGTAATCATCTATGTGTTTTCCATGTTTTTAACTAGCAAGGCACTAGATTGGTATTGCATGCTCCCTAAGGCCTTCATCTTTTCTTTGGAGGAGTTGGTCATCCAATTTATCATACACCTCAAGTACAACTTGAAGCCTGATGTAACCCTGGATCAACTAATGCATGTTAAGTAGGGTCATTTAGAGCTTGTGCAAAATTTTATTTAGTGCTAAAGCGCATCACTTAATGAGATCTATGATCCCATCACAAAAACACACCTGCCAGCCATTTTCAAAGGTGCAGTGAATCACTTCATCAAGTTAAAGCTATATTACCTTGCCCCACAATCCTTTAGCTAAGCATTCACTCAAACCAAAAGAATTTAGGATGTGACAGAGGCTAGCAAAGATTTGGCCTATGTGACCTACAAAAAATTGTACATAAAGAAAGAAAATAACAAGGACAAGGTAAAAGAGACAACCATAATCGTAGCAATAGAGGCCAATGAGGCTAAGACAAGTAATGCCAAACCAATAGCCAAGCCATACAAGGCTTTAGCCAACAACAACAAGGCTATTGGCTCTAGCACTAATTAGTCCACATAGTTGATGGCCATGGAACCAGCTATCTCAAGGCCAAACTTTGAGGGAAAGGATCGCTTGAAGTACACACTATTACCCATTATGTGGTCGAAGACCTTAGACCAACTGCTTCACACTAGATGTATCTAGTATAAGTAGATGTCTAAGGATGCTTGAAAGTAACATGATTGACATTGTGAGTTCCTCAAGAATTCCTTAGCCATGCTGTCAAATGGGCCTCCTATTCCTAAGTATTTTAGATTGGACTAGTTTTTCCAATATCACCAATTGTAGGATTATGATACAAATTTTTGCATGGATTTGCACAATAATATATAATGAATGATTAACAATAGTGAGTTGGTCCTTGACGCAACCAACCTAGTGCACCCCAAAAATCAATCAATGGGGCTTTACAAGAACCCTCTCAATGTAAGAAGTACAAGGTACATCATCAACACTATCACTGTTGATGATGATTCAACACTAGCATAGGAACCATTCATGGTTTGTGTGCCCTCTAGCAACACTAGGGATCCTTGGCATCAACCAGTTCAAGAAATCCTTTTGTTGTCCAAGCATCACCTTAGGCACCCATAACACCCTTTGTGGTCAAGGCCCTATAGCACATCATGCCAATAATAGTGCAATTTCCCTTTGTTGTAACGGTGCCACAACATGTGGACTCCCTACTTGCCTAGAGTTTGGTGATGGGCAATGCATCAATCCTTAATCATCCAATGCCCCATCCTATAGCCAAAAATAGTAGGAAATCGAGATGGTAACTTGGGAGGCCCAATGAGTGCCTTGCTGATTAAATGCTTAGGTAGCACCTAGAGCAAAGGGCATTAGGCTCACCAAAGCTTGTCCCCTTGTCATTTATCTTGATGGCCTAATCAATCGAAGAGGACTCAACAAGTAACCAACAATAGAGCATTAAAGCTCCAAAGAAAGCAAGGCAAACAAAGCCCAAATCTCCTCCATGAGAGATCTATCTCTTAGGCTGCATGGAGGAGATGAAGGCCAACAACAAAGTTGTAGATAGTAAAAAGGACTTCCTTGATGCATTGGCATAAGTTAGACAAGAACTAAAAAAAAAAAAGAAAATCTTTAACCATGTATGATTTGATTATGACTTCCTTCGCCCATCACGAAGTGTTAGTTCACATGTTGACCTCCATTCCTATATGATGTTGCCTTCTTCCCCATAGGAATTGAGTTCAATGCCCCTGCAATTTGGTGATGAGGTGATCAAGGTGGACCCTGAGAAGGGTCAAGTCATTACTATACTAATGTTTATCACCATCTATGTGGGGCAATGAAAAATCCATAGGGTGCACATTGATGATGGGGTAGCAAAAAATGTCATCCCATAGTCATCGATAAGCTAGGTCTTGCTGATTAAATCAAACCTACAAAGACAACATGCATGAAATCCTTTAATGCGTCACATGTCATCCTAAGGGGAATAGTCATGATAGCCTTTGTGGTGGGGGAGCAATTCTCCACCATTATTAAATTAATTATGATTGAGGAGATGTTGGGTTTTAACCTTATCTTAGGTAGGCCCTGGTTAGCCTAGTTGTAGTCCATCTCCTTACCTATCCATTAAGAAATCCACCTTTTGTATGAAGGTGGAGAGGTTATCATCTATGGTGTCAATGCAACCTCCCATGAAGGATGAGAAAAAAACATGCAAAGCAGACCAACCTAAGGAACCAATGTGAGCCCTTGACCTCTCAAAGGAAGCTTTGTGGGAAGAATTTCCCTTTGACATAGCTAACAAAGATCAAGGCAAGTACCATATAGTACCATCTAGGCCCTATGCACCCCCTAACCCACACTAGATTAGGAAACAACTATGCAACTAAGGCATCCCCTTGGTCTAAAGTATGCTAAGTGCTTGCTTACTCCCACTTTTGCATACTTTGCTTGTTTGCATTTTTGTTGGTGTTGTACATTATCTTGATTTTTGGAATTTTATGTTCTTTGCCTGTATTATACATAATTTATTTTTTTTGTACATTTTTGCTAAGTTTATGTTTTCACTTGTTTACTTTTCAGCAGTGTGTTTACACATAAAAATATTAAAATGCATAAAGATCATAAAATTTAAAAATCACAAAAATAGATTGCCCACCATGGCCTAAAACTAGCAATATTTTTCCTTTCAACACATGGCTTGAAAAGGCCTTAAACTATTACATGACCCATCATGGCCTAGAATTGGTAATCTTTTCCTTTCATTGCTTGGCCTAGGATGGCCTTAAACTACCAACACATGGTATCTATACATGTGGCCTAAAATGGCCTAAAACTAGTAGTCACTATCACTTAGTCATATCAATTCATCATGTCATTACCATTAAACACATAATAAAGAAATGTAAAATTCTACTCATTGTACAATAAGAAAAAATCCATTACATCTAATAGAAATGATAGCATGATAATCCACATTACATAGTGAAAGTAACCACAAAATGCAAAAATGCCCAATGATAGGGCTACATTAGGATCACTCAACTAGTGGTGCTAGTTCAGTGTGGAGGGCTCTCTTCATCTACTATGTTGCTGGAGCCTATGGCATCCCTTGGCACCTATCATCAACAACAAAGTAGTAAACTTATAGGCAAAAATACAATACACGAATTAACATCAAAAAGCATGAAAATAACATAAAAAACTAACCTGAGAGGGTCTTGCATCAACCATGTTTAGGGGCAAGCTATCAAAGCCGTTCTCCAAACATCGAAGGATCATGACCTTAGATAGCTGTATCCAGTCCTCCTAGCCAAAGTTAACACCCGCAAGGGTCTTGCCTTTGTCCATAGTGGTCCACGTAAGTGGTTTCATAAAAAAAGGTGGTAGATGAAGTCTCCACTAAGGGCATGATAATTTTCCTCTCTAGGGAACCACTAACCACTGTGTGGTGAGTAAATATCTTGAAGGCCTGTCTCCTACCTGTTGGCAACCATTTGGGATGCGACCACCAACGAGTTTCCTTGAACAGGATGTAGGTGCCTGCTGGTCTCTGGCAACACCAAGGCCCAGATACCTCTGAATAAACTCAGTAGTTAATGTGAGTATGTGTATGTTCTGTTGCGGTGTGCGGTTGTGAGAAATGTAACGATTGCGTTGTGTGTAAACTACAAATGACTTACTTTAAAGAGATTCAGCCAACTTTGCCAAGTACTGTGAGTTGTTGAAAATTTCCTATTTTGTTCAACTGCCTAGTCTATGCGGTCCTTATAATACCTACTTGTAACAAATAAAATTTTGCAAAAA
>MNCI01038107.1:103317-146459 GCA_015680685.1 Gnetum montanum | reverse complement strand
TAGATGGTATGCAAGGATTGGGCTGATGCCTCTCATGGTTGTGTTCATTGGGCCATATAGTTGTTGGAGTGTTAGTTGGTGGCCCTGATAAAGTTACATGAAGCATTGGGTTCGAAGGTAAGGGTGCATCACAATGTTGGACTTGTGATGGGTTGGAAGGTGCAGTGGCCTCAGAATTGTGTTGTCCCTTCCTACGGCCGTGTTTAAAGAAAGGATGCCTTTGATGTTGAGGAGGCTTTTCACTACTGTTAATAGTAGTAGCACAAGTGTTATTCGTGGGTTGTTGCTATGGCACAAACACCTTAGGAACAGATGGTGGCATTGTGGAAGGAGGGAAAGGATGAGAATGTTGAAAAGGAGGAATATAAGGTGCACAAGGTGGTGGTTGCGTTCGAGGCATGGGTTGAGAGTATTGTGGAGAATAGTAGTGTGGTGAGACAAAGTGTGTTGGCCCAGTCGCAGAAACAAGATGTTGAACTTGATAAGCGTTTAGGTTCAGATCATATGAAGGGTGCCTCTAGTCTAAGGGTGGATTCCCCCATGACTAGGATTGTTGCCACTGTGATTGAACAAAGTATCTCTGTACAAACTCTGGATGTAATGTGTTTCCTCAATGCTCATGTAAATCTAACAATATTGGGCATTGACCCTTGGGGTGATCATACAGGCATATGTTGCATTCATATGTATGATTGGCAGTTGAGCGCTTATTCCCTTCATTCTTTTTTTCCGAATGTCTACTATTTTGTCCTACTTCTTGGGTTGTCAAAACTCTATCTCCAATAGTGTTGATATATTCCCCACACTTTTGATTCATCCATTCCAACATCTTATTGATCTTTGCCCCGGCTTCTTCTAACGATTGTTGTATTGGCAAAGATGATGTTTCCACCTTGAGATTTGTTGATTTCTCCTTTTTATGATCATGGACCTTAGTTAAGTTGCAATTTTGGTCCTGTTGATGGTTTTCAATACTCTCCCATGTAGCTATTTCTCCTTCTTCTTTTGCTACCCTTTGAANTCGTATCGAATTTGGTTTTAACGATCTATACCATACTTTTGCTTGGTCAACAAGTGTCATAGGAAAGAGCTTAAGTTTTTGCCACCCATTGTCAATGTTATTCCATGTGCAGGCATCGTAGAAGGCTAGTAAATGTTGATGCGGATCTAAGTCATAGCCTCCTAAAAATTTGGAAAAATTATTTAAATCGAGCATGGGTAGACGGCTCTCTTTACGATGCCTATGGAGATTCGAACATCCTCTTGTATTTGTGTTAAGCTTGTAGTGGCCAATGGGGGTTCATCATCATCAGGTAAGTTAGGCTTTCATGTATTGGGATGACGTTGCTTTCGTTGATGTTTATAAGAAACCCCCACCTTAGATTGCATACTCCAATCTTCATTGTCATATGGTTCGTTGGTTCTCCAATGAACTTCCTCACTAAGTGTGGCATTATTATCATCTTGTAGGAGAGGCATGATTGTGTGTGAATTTATGTGACTTTTAATAATTATTTCTTCTTTCTAAGAGATGTATTGTTAAGTTCTTTATAGTGACCTTGTATGATATAACTAATCTAGATAACTAGTACCATCCCCGGCAACGACACCAATGATGAGTGGTGAGGTACCCTTACACTCAATCATACGAAACGAGCATTCTCATGCACGATCTGGTCAAACTTCGCAGACGAACTAGTTGTGGCACCTAGACAGTTATCCTTAGGTCGCAGTTCGCTATCTTCCCACTTGGACTAGTATTGTATTTGTCACGTATGGTTTAGTCCAGAGTGAGGTGTATGATGTGTTCCTAATTCTAACGCTACTCCTAAAGGCAGTGGAAAATAATATTAACTAAGTTAAGCTAGGAGGAAAAGGGTAAGAGAATCTAATCTAGCCTAAGTTTGATGAGCAACTGATTCCTTGATCAACCGTACATATCTTGGACCTCGTGCACGACTACCATTGGGACTACCAAGCATAGATCCTAGGTAAGCCACTGGGATTACCAAGTGCAGATCGCAGATACGCCACTGGGTTACCAAGCGTAGATCCTAGCTACACCACTGGGCTACCAAGCAGTCACACTTAAATGCTCGTAATCAAGTCGTACTCGTTCCACGTTCTAGGAGTTTAAGGGTGAGAGAGAAAAAATAGTAAATAACATTAAATAAATAACAAATAAATAAATAACAAAGTTAATGCTGTAATGATGAAGTAATCTCAATCTTTATTGTCGGTCATGTGCGTGCCCAAGTACAACACACTCAAATAAAGACACCATACAATTACATTCACCACACTGTGGGCAGACATGGGAAAAAATCTAACTCTGGAGGGGTCAAACTGCCAAAGCTTCGCTACTCTAAAACTGGGATGCCTAAAATTGGGAAAGTCGCCTCTTATTTATAGACATTGAGGTAGGATGCGATATCACATAAGCAATATCACAGGGAAGACGCGATATCATGTATGCAATATCGCATATGCGATATCGCGGGGGATGAGATATCGCGTACGTGATATCATGTACGCGATATCGCGGCTACAATATCACGGCCACTGCGATATCTCAACTACTAATACAACAGGGCTGATATATCACGGCTGTGATATCACAGCCAACAAATTCATGACTACATCCAACCATATGAATCACAAGCATTGACGCATGATCTGGTTGAATTTCGTGGATGGGACTAGTTGTGCATCTAAATCATTATGCTTTGATTGTAGTTTGCTTTCTTCTCACTTGGACTAGCAGGAGCTTTGTCATGGATGGTTTCGTCCAAAGTGAGGAATATGATGATTGATGTTGTTCATCCCTAAGCTATTCCTAATGATGATGAAGAAATTACTTGTTTAATCTAATTAACAATGGAAAGTAAAGTCTAACTACCCTATGTGTGATGAGTATCCATTTCTAACCTTCCATACATGCCTTGGACTTTATGTAATTACTATTGGGGTTACCAGGCATATTGTTACTAGGCTTGCCAAACAATCACACTACTAGGTTACCAAGTAGTTATAATTAAGTGCTTGCAATTAGTCATACTCATTCTGCTTAATGGCAGAAATAATAAAGAATAATGAATGAAAACATTGACTAAGGAAAATAGTAAACATTTAAGCAATTAACAACAATAATAAAGTTAAGTGGATGTTGTAATGACAGAAGTAATCTCGATCTTTATTGCTAAACATGTAACATGTCCAAGTATGTCACACTCAAATAAGTATGTTGTATAATTCCTTAAAATTACACTTTGGGCATGCACTAAAAACTAACAAAACTTGAAATCTATCAAAATCTATGAATCTATCTCTATCTTTCTATCTCCCAACTGTGCACCCAAGTGTGGTATTTATAAGCTAGCACAAAAAGGGTAACATTGAATTCTTGACATTGGAGGTTCTCCCCCAATATTGAATACTTGACATTGCAACCTTGATATCAGATATCCAATATCACGACCCTACAAAACATGACTCGTTATACACCCATGACTAAATAAAAACTTTTCCTCAAGTTAAAAAAAATGAGAAACAAGTTCTTTACAAAATACTAGGAAGGTATGGAATTATTGACTAACTTAAAAATTATACAAATTGACTTTTTCAAGCTGCAATGATGTTTCACACAAAATATGAACACATCATGACAAAATGACAAAACAAAAAAGCTAGTGAAACTCATGTAGTTCCTGGAGACGGTGGCTCTTCCATGGGCCACTTTTTCTCATTGTCAGGCTTCTGGAATTTATAGTGATTCAGGTGCACTTGCAATTTCTCCTCCTTTGTTCTTGGATCATGTACCATCTAGGCTTATGAGTCAATGTGTGCTAGAGCTGGTACATCTCATAGACATGACAACTACAAAAACATTTTATTTTCTTTCATGTACCATGTTGCAAATTGTTGTCATTCCTCCTCAAACGCTCTGGCCTTTTCTTTTAATTCATGATTTTTTGTTAATCTTTTAGCTAGGTTCGAGGTTACATCTCTTTATTCCAATTCTGAGTTTGCCACATGGAGTTTTTGAAGAGCACCTTTCTTGTCTACAAACTCTTTTTCATACAAGGCATATGTGGTTGCTACTTATTGTTTCAACTCATTTCTAGGTTGACCTACTATTAACGTGGCAAGGGTGGTGTACTGAAGATTAGCTAATGCCATGTATATTATCAAATATTCAATCTATAAGTCCATATTCTTCACTTCCTCTTGGTGGATCAAGGCATAGCTATCCAAGATGCGCTACTAGTCAAGATTCTACATTGACATGAAACTAATGAAGGCCTTTGCCATTTAGTGTTTGTTTTCATTAATTTGTTTGTACATGCCAATTTGGTCCCAGAGTGCTACTTTAGCTTTTCATGTTTCTTGATCTCATTTTGCCACACACTTATCTCAATTGTAGATTTTTGGTGGATTTCATGGACCTCCTCCATTGAGAGGGTTTGATTTTATCTATCCAATATACTTATGTCTTATTTGACCCTCACTAGTTATTCTCTTAACTAGTGGACACTTTCCTCCAAGATATTTTTTTGTTTCTCTACAATGATCAACCTTGCATTATTAGCAGAAGGCTATTTATTCTTCTCTTGTATAGCAGCCAATGCCTTCTTATGGGCATATGCTTAGGCTTCAATGGCTAAGGCTTTCCATACTACTTTCTTCTTTTCTTGTTCAACAACTTTGTTCTATTCAATCAATTGGGCTAGCTACTCTATTTAGAATTGTTCAAGCTAGTCAAGTGCAACAAATTGGAAAGGATCCCTACTTTCAACTCTTAGGGTGATGAGCTCTTATTGTAACCTATGCACTTCTGCTTCTACATGCTCTACCTTGGTCTCTACCATAACTAGTTTTTCCTTTGTGGTAATGAGGTTAGATTGTACTATAGTGACATCTTTGGGGATGTCAAACAAAATTGTCATTACTTGTCCTATCTATAGAAATTTGTCAAGTACATCCTCATGGTTCGTAGGGGTCATTGAAGTTCCACCTAACATTTGTGCATGATGGGACGCGATATCGCATGGGCCGCAATATCGCATACACGATATCGCAGTGCATCACCAAGTCTATAAATAAGAGGTGGCTCTCCCTCATTTCTCATTCTAGGCCTAGACTGTAGCGAAACTCTGGTAGTTTTACCTTTCTAGAAATAGAATAATTTCCATTTGCCCACAGTAGGAGCTCTAAAGTGAACAAATCTTTATTCGAGCAAATAAAGATGAACTTCTTGGATAAATCTTGCAGTGCATGGACTAAGCTAGATAGGACTTTATTTACTGTTATTTATTATTTATTGCTTAAATGCTTTATTAGTTGATTAAATATTTCTCAACCCTTCTCCTGTAGTTAAGTGCATTTAGTACGACCGCTTCGAGCACATGCGTTACGCTTGGTGATCCCAGTAATGAATAGCGTTTGGTAACCAAGGTTGCATTGGTTCAAGGTGTGAATGGTAAGTGGGAACGAATGCTGATACTAGGTTAATTAAGGCTTAGTTAGTTAGTTAAAGCTAGTTAATTAGTCTCTTCACCCTTCACCTCGTCACCATATGAGATAAAATATAAAAGACATAAAAATCACATACCTCAAACTTACTTAACCATACAACCATGACAAATACAAGTAAGTTTGGGAAGACAATGAATGATTAACCTTAAGTGTTTCATAAGGCATGTAGGAACTTAGTCTGTGGAGTTCGACCAGATTGTGTGTGTAACGCTCGTATTCGTATGGTTGAGTGTAGGGGTACCTTGCCACTCATCATTGGCGCCATTTCCAGGGACTAAGTGTTTGTGTGCTAAGTAGAACATAGGAAATTATCCACATCGTTGGGAGCTTAAACAAACCCTTAGGATTAATTAAAAAAAATTATATAATGGTTAATTAGCACACCGAGTAAAATAACAATGTCTTCTTCTTCTTCAAAAAAACACTTCACCGCCTAGGGATTACACAAGAAACAATCGGCAGTCTAACACACATAACCATGAACCGCCAGTTGCTCAACAGTACTGGGTGGTATATACTCATTCCAATGAGTATATATCCAATTTTACTTTTATCCTCCATCAAGATGAACAAATGCGTTGGAGAGACTTGCAAGGTAGCATAGTGTTACCTCCAGATCGGGCAGTCCCTAACATGCTTCTTCGTGCTCTTGCACAGATAGGCATGACACAGCTATACATTGAATACGTTATAGGTGATTTTGACACAAGGGATTACCATCCCACAATAGCACAATGTTTAAGGGACTCGAGGTAGGAGAGCCACCATACATTGTTGAAGGGCAAAGGGGTCCTGCACATCCTAAGCAAATTTGGAGATGGTGAACCACTTATAATAGGTTCTCCATCAAATGATGTTCCCCCTTCTAACAATAGTGAGGAGGTGGGGTATTAGAACCTATGCTCCATGATCCACAACCCTGGTTCTGATCCCCATGAACACCAACTATTCACCAAGGGGACAAAAACACATGATAAGGATGGGCATTCTGATCATCATCACGATCGAGGCTGTAGCCATTGAAGAGAAGGTAAGAAACATCATCATGGTGATGGTTCTCCTTCTTCTTTCCCTTCATCACATCATTCACCCTCTCCTTCCACATCAAGGCGTAGTCATAAAGAGCATAACTGTGAGGATAAGGGTAAGAAAAATGAGAGACCTCAACGAGAGAGTCGAGAGAGAGGACGAGGGCACTCTAGAGAGTCTAGGCATGAAAGAAGGGAAAGTAGGGAACAACATAGGCATCATAGACATCATGAAAGAGATGATCATGATGAACCCCTACTTGCCACCTGAAGTATGTTAGATATTACGAAGGCTGTGAGAATACCAACAAGGCATCAAAAAGAAACCTGGATCAAGAGACTAGATATGAATAATATCCCACGCTTCGAAGGGGGATATAACACTGATCCACAAAATCATTTACAGACATTCCATGATGCCTGTGCCTTGCAAAATATTAAGAATGAGTGGCAGAAGTTAAAGTTGTTTCCTAGGATACTCATAAAGGAAGCAGAGAGTTGGTACCGGTCCTTAGAGCCAGAAACCATTAGCAGATGGAGTATGATGTTAGAGTTGTTCAACGATAAATACCAAATGTACTCCAGAGTGTCTAACTTGCATAAGCAGATCCAAGGATGGAAGTAGGGTAATCATGAACCCTTGGATGCTGCCATGGGTCGATATTATGCATTGCTACATCATTGCCCGGGCCATGGTTACGCACAACGGGATCAACTACACCACCTCGTAGATGGGCTAAGACATGAAACTAGGAGAACCCTTGGGACATATGCCCAAGGGAGATTATCAAAATTAGATCCCATGAAGTTCATCGATTGTTGGAGAAAGTAGCTAAAGAATAAGGGAAGCTACAGAAAAGAGAAACCCCAGATGAATATAACCGTGATCCTTCCCTCTGGAAGAGGGGAGTGAGATTCTGTGATGAAGAGGATGAGTCACCACTCAAGGAGTTAGTGAATAGAAAAACCTTGCCGCTTCAAAAATTAACAATAGAGGTGGCAACTAGGGTAGATCAGATACAAGACTCCTTAGATAGTAGACTTGAACTTGTCTTGAAAATTGTAGAGGAGTCTAAGGAGGAACGAAGTAAAGACCATGACAAGAAAAAGTGGAGAGATTCAGGCCATGCACGTGACAAGGGTAAGGGAAAAATGACTATTGCTGATGAGGTTGTGGATTCGGACATAGAAAATGACGATGGATGTGAGATCTTCCAATATGACCATCCTAAGGGATGTTGTCCAATCATCTCACATCTACAAGAGTCTAGGGTGTATGCACTCAACCTAAGACTTAACATACGGCAAGCACCCCGAAGGTTACCTTATCCCCAAGGTAACTCGAGACAGTTTCACCAACCATTAACATACTATCCAAGTGGAACTCCACCACAACCCATCAGCAAACATCAGCAATGGAAACACCCATAGTCATGGGGGATACCACTACTGAGACAACAATACCCTTATCGACAACCAGATCTATATGGCTACTACGTGTAGAAATCGATTTTCCCATGTGACTCTATGGGTCACATAACCCCACAATTTCACTACCCAGTTCAAGAGTATTTTTAGACTTCCCCTCCTGGAAGGGACACTCAGCATGCATGCCATCCTCCGAATCCATCTGCACCTCTTACGCTAGTAGCTCCACCACCAACCACTCCAACAATGCCAAGGGTATTTCCCACTCAACCGCAGCAACCCAATGTCACGAGGGCTTCCAATCCTCAATTATTAGTTGGTCCTGATAATCTTATGCCAAAAGACCCTTCTTCAGAACCAACAATCCAACCAAGTCCTCGCCCTCACAAGCGGTTGAACATCTCAACACCTTCGTACCAAATAAGGTTTTGGGACCCCCTTCAAACCAAAAATTGAGGCCAATGCACATGGTTATGTTAACACATACTATTACTGATTGGATTAAGGTAGGCCACCTTCCCAAGAAATTCTTTGATCTTGGAAGCCTTCTAATTTATCTTCAAGTTGATGGGAATGAACCTCATAAGGCTCTTCTTGACTTAGGCTCCGGAGTCAACCTAATTTCACAAGAATTGTATAAAACTCGAAACCTGCCTCCACTCAAGAAGAGCAATATTCACTTAGAGCTAGTCAACCAATCCATCACTGTTCCTTTGGGATAGGTTGAGGACATTGTTACGATAGTGGGTGGTTGGTCATACCCAGTTGATTTCTTGGTGATAGAAGTCAACAGCAACAAAGGGGACTTCACAATTATAATGGGAAGGGCATGACTAAGTACAATATCTAAGGTAAACATTTATGGAAAGATCGAGAAGAAGAAAGTTCCGTGCATCACATACAGTGACTCAGAGGGTGATGACATGGGGGAATGCTTACCATTTCTTGCATGTAACCAGTGTGCACTAGAGGATAACATTCAAAGGTGCCTGTATGTAGCAACCAATCAACAAGAGAACACCCCATGGTTGACAGCTAATCGAAAGAGAAACCCACCAACATGCATGGAACTAACTGGGGGAATAACTCATGCCTACAACGAAATCATAGATACATTGGAGTATGAGCATCACCGACATCCACCCCTTAACCTGAAAACATCAATCGGGAGAAGTTGGACACTTTTAAGAAATTCAAACAAGCGCTCATTATTTCAGATCTCTCCCTTTCCATTCAGTCATGGGGGAGATGGCCACCTATGCTGATCATTCGGGGCCCTCAGTTCTTTTTAGTTTTTTTTACACATTTTTTACACATTTTTTACACATTTTTTTTTTACACATTTTTGTTTTGCACTTTTTTTTGTTTTACACATTTCTTGTTTTTGTTTCACAACATCGTTTATACCTTTTTCATTTCTTTGTGTGTGTGTTATCCATCTTGTCAAGTTTGTCATTTAATAAGTGTTCTTCATGATGGTATGAACTATTTTTATATTGATTGCTAATGTTTGGTTTTTACATTCAAGTTACGATGTTGATACTAAGGTATGATTCTTTTGATATGGCAGGCAATGAGTTCACTTCATTCATACATCCAAAAATTCCTATGGTCTCTCTTGGCTTGGAAATGTACAGTCCCTTTCTAAATAAGAACTATAAATGAATCAATGACTGGGTATTTCTCAAACTAAGGAAGGACTCAAGGATTGAAAAGGGTGTGGCTTCAAGGGAACTTGATGCATTTGTGTTGGCCATTCTCTTGGGTGCTTGGATGTTTTCTTCTTGAGTTTTCCTNAAGGCATTCTTGTTACTTCAAGGGGATGGATTGGCCGAATGTATTAATGCAAAGTCACTGGATGTGGTTTTTTTGAGATCGGACTTGGAATGGGATCTACTAAGTCACCTTAATCATGATCTTTACAAGGGGCTGTACACCACCTTATTCTTGAGATTCCATTCCATTCTCCTCTTTCCATCATTATTCCTCCATTATTCACCTCATTGCCGGTTGTATCATTAGTGTATATCTAAAGGATGCATTGTTTTCTTTTTGGTAAATTCTTATGGTTAAGACTTTAACTCTTGTTCCAAATGACATTCCTAGAGCCTACGGACTCTTTGAATGTGGTTTTGTTAGGGCATTAAGGGCATGAGCCTACTTTGAGGAGGACCCACTGACATTCCTATTTGGTGCATCAGTTAAATTCTTTCCCTTAAAATTTTTGCAATCCACTTTGTTTTGGTCATTTCCATCTTAACATCCATTTTATTGATGTTATGGTTGTCTTTTTCTCCATCTTTCTTGTTCTTTTTCTTTCTCCATTCTATCACTACTGGAGGTTCACTCTTAGTCATGGGGGTCTGGACCCAAATTTTTTCAATTTTCTCCTAACCCCTACACCTTTGATAGTCACCACTATGATATCTCTAGATTCGTATCAACCATACCACAACTTAGCCAATGGACCTTTCATCGAAGCAAGGTATCAAATGCATAGTGATTCATTTAACCTTGCTAATATAAATACTATGTTGTGTGTGTAGATGGAAATCATGCAACAAGGGATTGAATCTAGAGGGAACACTTGGAATGAAGCGGTGCTGAAGCAACTATGCAAAGAACGAGACGGATGGCGCACTTACAAATGGATAACAAAAGGCACAATCTTGGCGTTGGTAGTAGCAAGACTTCTTCTCTTTTCTCTCTTCTCTATCAGCTGCCAAATAAGGCCTAATGTCAAATGTATAAGGTGTTCACTCTTGTTGTCATGAACACCAGTTTTGTCTTGTCTTCTAATGATGATCCGTTCACATGTCATCCCATTCACCATTAGTTCCATTTGAGTTAATAATCCCATACCTTCCTAATGTTTTGTAAGGGACTCAAGGATGAGTTTCTATTCAATCATGGGGGTATGATGGGACGCAATATCGCATGGGCCGCAATATCGCATCCCCCGCGATATCGCATAAGCGATATCACGTCTTCCCCTACGATATCGCGTATGCGATATCACAGTGCGCTGCCAAGTCTATAAATAAGAGGCAGCTCTCCCTTGTTTCTCATTCTAGGCCTAGACTGTAGCGAAACTCTAGCAGTTTTACCTCTTTGGAGATAGAATAATTTGCATGTGCCCGTAGTAGGAGCTCCAAAGTGAACGGATCTTTATTCAAGCAGATATTGTACCTAAACACAAGTTTGTGTACGGAAATAGAGACGAACTTCTTGGATAAGCCTTACAGTGCATGGACTAAGCTAGATAGGACTTTATTTATTGTTTATTGCTTCAATTCTTTAGTAGTTGATTAAATCTTTCTCAACCCTTCTCCCGTAGTTAAGTGCATTTAGTACGATCGCTTCAAGCACGTGAGTTATGCTTGGTGATCCCAATAATGAATAACGTTTGGTAACCAAGGTTGCATTGGTTTAAGGTGTGAACGATAAGTGGGAACGAATGCTAATGCTAGGTTAATTAAGGCTTAGTTAGTTAGTTAAAGTTAGTTAATTAGTCTCTTCACCCTTCACCTCGTCAGCATAGGAAATAAAATATAAAAGACATAAAAATCACACACCTCAGACTTACTTAACCATACAACCGTGACAAATACAAGTAAGTATGGGAAGACAACGAACGATTAACCTTAAGTGTTCCATAAGGTGTGTAAGCACTTATTCTATAGAGTTCAACCAGAACGCGCGTGTAACGCTCATATTTGTATGGTTAAGTGTAGGGGTACCTTGCCACTCATTAGTGCATCTCTAGTTTTGGTCAAACCTATTGGAGGCACAACAGGTGCATTAAAAGATTCATTAATGTGGTCTATGATAATGTTTTCTACACTTGCTACATCTTAGTGTTGCATGATCATGACAATGGCACCTTTTCCCATTTTAAGCATTACTTGAAAAGATACGACATTTCCAAAGATATGTTATGACCATTGGGCTTCTCCTCCTAATTACAAAGAAATCTACCTGCTTGATGGATCGATAGAAACTGTACACTACAAAACATCATTGATGACCTAGAAGAGGTTTGATTCATGCTTACTTTTCCAATTAAGAGCTTCAGCTATTTTGTGTAGATGGCTCATTATGGACATATAGTCTTATGGTGGTGGTGGTGAAACTTATAACTCATTCTGTTGCACTGGTTCTTGATTGGGCTCCTTCTCTAGTTCTTGTTCATCACCAAGGTCTTTTCTTGATGTTGCAGGTTTGAGAAATTCAATAAATGAAGCATTTTGAGCCCTTGTGGGAACATCATTGGTGTAGCCTAGGATTCCAGCATGCTTGCACAACTTTCTAATTAGGCAAGGAAATGAAAGTGTCAACTTCCCTACCTTTCCTTTCTCAAATTGCCTTTGAATTTCCATGAAGTATAATTGGCCAAGATTGAGATTGTATTTGCCCATCAAAATTACACTTCCCCTAGCCACATAAGTTGATAGTCTATTGAGCCCTTTAGTTGGGAAGAGTTGGTATGTGTCAATTTTGAAGTAGATCCTCTCTTCCAAGGTCAACACATTGTAAATCTTATTTTCTTTATTGTATTCTTGCTTCAACCATAGTTCTTGGTTTTTTCATCGGACCTTATAGATAGATGTGCTACCTTGGCCCCCACATTAGGTATGTTCAGAGCCTTTGTGATGGCCTTGACTAAAAAAGAGATAGAGACTCCACCAATGTTGACCATGGTGCCTTTTTTCTTATTATGCCAAAATTGGTATGTCTCATCGAGGTACCATTCCCCACTTTCAAAGAGGATGTGCCATAGAGGTAACACCTGTAGTTGAGTTCTAGCCACCTTAGGGACAAATGCCATGAATGGCCCGAAGTTCATTTCCACAATAACCTTGGTTAACATGGATTTCTCTTGGATAGCTTGAAGGCATTCTTGGGAAAATGTGAGGTGTTTCCCTTGCACTAAAGCTTGTGGTTCAATGGCCTTTCCTTAGATTAACTACCCTATAGTAAGAGCCTCTTAATGAATGCTAAATGATTGGGCCTCCAATTCTTCATGCTCGGCTAGTAGGCCTTATTCTCCTAATTGACCTTTGCCACCTCTCGAGTGTTTGCTTGTGCCTTGCAAAGGTCTTTCTTATTTGCCTCTTTTTGGAGCCATTTGCAATCAATCAAGGATTTAGTGTTACTAAGGTGTTTTTCATTTATCCTTAATAGGTTTATATCTTACTCATGACCTTAGTTCCATTAATTTCTTAGTTTATGTGATTGTTAACTTCTAGATGACCCTTCGCAATTGTCTTATTTTCCCTTATATATATGGCTTATAATGATGGTTATGGTCCCTTGGGTGAGAAAATTAAAGGTTATAGCATTCATATGATTTATTTTTTATTAAAACACTTAAGGTTCTTAACATGATTACCCTTATAATACCTTTTAGATGATAGAAAATTTTGAAAAATCAATACAATTCTTCCACACAAGCCCCCTTCCCCAACTAAATTGAACATTCCAGGTTCAACTAGGTTTAAAAAACACAAAATTAGAAGTGTTATGGAGCAAGATATCGCATGTGGAAGTTGGTGGCACATAGCTCAAAGTTGAGAGAGAAATGCAAAAACTCCCCTAGTTTCGAGTGATGATATGAATTTTTTGAATAGTGTGGGGGTGGGGGTTCCTATTTATAGCTTTTTATGGACCTGATATTAGGTATTCAATGTTAATTCCCACCCAATATTAGGTAGTTAATATCAAGATGCTTGGAAATGCATTTAATGAGGATATTCAGCATGGAAAATGAAGCTCTATGATTGGCTAGGAGGTTTCATGAAAAATCCATAGTTCTGGAATAAGTAAAAATTTATATTGATGCATTGGGAGTGTTAGAAGATGAAATCACAAGCATTAATAGCTTTAGAGGATGTAAGAAGAGGGATATTGGATTCATGGTATAGAACAGATCAGTTGTATGACAGGGGAAGGTATTGAATGTAACATTTCTGCAAATGGATCCTCCCTAAAGCAAGCCCTACCTTTAATGTTCTTGTATAACTACACCTAAGAATGTCTGTATGTGCCAAAGGGATTTAATGCAATACATACCTATTGAACAAAACACATATGTTAAAACCACTAATTTGAGAAAATAACTCTATGTTACAGAAAACCACAAGTTAGGATCATTCGAATAGTGAGATGAAATTAGGACGTGAGGTGCCTTACCATAGGCATAATGCATCCTTGTGTGTTATTAATGGTTAAGTAATCATTAGCCCTTCTTTACAAGATTCAAACCAAGTCCATACCACATTTCAGTGATAGTGCATTGTCTCATCTCTTCGATTAACAACCATAAGACTACCACCATTACAAGGAGCAGCATCACTTGTCGTTTTGTCTAAGAAAGGAGTTTATTCATGGCACTTTTTTTTATGGAAGTTTGAGAAGCCACCAACCTTCAAGCATGTGTAACATGTCTTTCCAATGGGACCCACAAAAATTTATTCATTGCCCTTTTATTTGATTCTTATTGGTGTCAACCTTACCAGAGGACTACCTTTAGGCATGGGTAACATGTCTTTCTAGTGACATGGTAAGATAGCATTTATTTTACTCTTACTCCCATTTTTCAATCTACAAGGATATAATTACAACCTTAGCAACATGATAGAACATACAGAAGTGGTTAAGGAGAATCCAAAAATCCTCTTAATGTCACATCCTTCACATTCTTACTTGGTTGCTCACTTTTCTATCCAGGCATAATGATTACAAATTTATTCTAATTTTAACAATGAAGAAAGAATATCATTATGACCATAGCAAGAACCTCTTATTAATGGAATGGATGAATGGATGGTGTGATCTTGCTATCCAAATAAGCAATCCCTCATAGCTTGACAACATATAGAAAACCTCACCTCAATGGCTCCATGATATCATTTTATTCACAAGCAAGATTACTAATAGAGGAAATGAAAAAAAATGTAGAAAAAGTTTAGAAGGATAGGAAAAATTTGTATTAAGAAATAAGAAAATGATAAAAAATTGTAAAACAAAAAGATGAAAAACACCTATTAATTCTAAATGTTAGGATGGGGTGTATCCTCCATGACTAAGTGTTTGACCATGACAAGAATTAATAAGTGGATAGGCAAGCTCCATGCATTTATCAAACAGTGTTAACCTTTCATTTTCAAGCCACTGGGTGTATCTTGGTTGAGTGGTGGCTACATAGATAGGTTGTTGTTCACACACTTGGTTATTAAATGTATGGTGGAAGAGAGTATGAGTTGTGCTAATGTTACGAATGTCTAGCCCATGACTGCACCCTTGATCATGATTAGGTATGCATGGATTCATTTTTCTCTTCACAATGCTAGACTCATTGCTTTCTTTAGGTGTTGGAGTAACGATGGATGTTGGCCTTTGCGTAGGATCGGAGGATGTTGGATGTGAAAGGGAAGGCATTGCACTTGATTGGAATTATGCTAGTTTGGGTGAGGTAGTAGGTCCATGAGTTTTGTACTTATGCATGGGAGTCATCCTAAAGAAAGGATGTTTCTAGGATTATGGTGGAAACCTATTGGCATTATCATGTTTATGCACATTCGTAGCACAAGTGGCATTCTTCTGTTGATGTTGTGATGCTAAACCTTGTTGTGTTGTTGGCTATGACATGTGATGGGATGGAGTATGAGAATATCAAGGATAGTATAAAGGGTAAGAGGTATGAGGTGGTGATCCTTCAGGAGATGTCATGAGTTTATGATACTCGAGATAGTGATAGTAGCAATTTGAAGTAGAGGCCATAGAACTAGTTGGGGAAATAGGTTGTTGAACATAATTTTTATATGGGTTCAGCTAGCAATAAGGGTAGGGCTTGTTTGGTGATGGCCTCCCCCACGACTATGGGTTTTACAACTATGGTTGATGATAGTGTTGAGGTTGGTAAGAAGTCCCCCTAGGATAGTATGATTAGTTGTAGGACTATCTATAATTACCTTGTGAGGAAGGTAATTTCGTAGGCATGTGCTTTTGTACAAACTTGGGATTTAATGCAAAAGTCCAATACTCATGTAGATGTAACATGACTAGACAATAACCCTTCATGTGGTCATATATGCAAATGTCACATTTGTCATCTTCATCTGTGGTTAAGTCTATAGCCTCTTTTTCTTTAGCCATTTTCCCTATTTGCCAATAAGTGTTCCTAGCTATTTCTTGGTTCTTCTTCCTCTATTTATTATGATCATCTAATTTATTTTACGTTACCTTCTCCTCTACAGTCTCTACAAAAGTTGTAGCTTTTTCATTTATCCACTTAGACATCTTCTCAAACCTTTCTTCAAGTTCATCAATAGACTTCTGTATCAACAAGGTTTGTTGTAGAATCACCTTATTAAGTGTTGCCTCTTTTTCCTTACCATGGATGTGGACCTTCTTTTGAAAAGCTGGATCCTAGTGATATTTCTTAACATTCTCCTATTTACATAGCTCTCCTTCTTCTTTTTCCACATGCTTAATTAGCTCTTGGATTTGATGGATTCGTAGCTTGTATAATTGACATTGAGTATACATCCCAAGGGTCTCCCTTGTTTCATTACGAATCCCATCTATGATGTAGAAAAGTTGCTCTTCCTTAAAAAAAATGACATGGGTATCTATTCAATAAAGAATAATATCTATCTAGGGCCATATCCAAGGGTTCATGTTGTTCTTGTCTCCATTCTTGGATCTGTTGCCTCAAGTTGGACACCCTCACATAGGTTTGGTATTTCTTATTGAAGAGTTCCAACATTGTGGACCACTGCCAAATTAAATTTAGTTTCAAAAATCTATACCACACTTTGGCTTTATCTGTTAGTGTCCTAGGAAAGAGCTTAAGCTTTTTCCATCCACTTTCAATGTTGTGTAAGACATAGGCATCATGGAAGGCTTGTAAATGGTGTTGTGGATCAAAATCATAGCCTTTCACAAATTTATGGATATTATTCATATTAAGCCTTTTTAGATGACTTTCCCTACGATGCCTATGGGGTATCTTAATTGCCTCTCTGATCTGAATCTAGCTCTTAGTGGCCAACAAGGGTTCATCGTCATTGGAAATGTCATGGTGAAATTTGCTATTTATATTTTTCTAATTATCATGATTTCATTTATGTTCATGTTGATGTCTTTGATTTTTCCCTTGGTTTCAATTTCTATTTTTATTCCAACCCCATAGTAGAGCTTTATCTATATACCTATGTTCATCTTCATTAGAACTAGATGTTGAAGAGGAAGAGGAAGATGAGGAACTAGGAGGATTACCATGGCTTCTATGGTGTTCCTCATGGTCCCTTGATTTATCGTTTCTATGTTTTGAGGAGGTCTGAGGCCTTGAGGCCTTCCCTAGTCTAGCACTTACTTCATCTCCTCTAGGGTTGTCTACCTTAGGTGAATGTAGTCCTTGAGTGTAGTTAGGATGGTCATGAACATATGAAACCCCTACATTAGGTTGGTCACTCCAATTTTCTTCAACATATATCTTGTTAGTTCTCTAATGAATGTTCTTGACATATAATGCATTATCACTTCCTTGTGAAAGAGACATTGTTTTTAGTTAATGATGTGTGTGATTTAATATTTTTTGAAAGATATATCATTATGCATTTACAGTGATCATGTATAATATAACTAGTCTAGATAACTAGCACCATCCCCAACAATGGTGCCAATGATGAGCAGCAAGGTACCCTTATGCCCAACCATATGAATCACAAGTGTTCATGCATGATCTGGTCAAATTCCATGGATGGGACTAATTATGCATCTAAATCATTATGCCTTAATCGCAGTTCACTATCTTCCCACTTGAACTAGTGGTAGCTTTGTCACATATGGTTTAGTCCAAAGTGAGGCATATGATGATTAATGTTGTTTGACCCTAAGCTATTCCTAATGATGATGAAGAAATTACGTATTTAATCTAATTAACAATGAAAAGTAAAGTCTAACTAGCCTATGTGAAATGAGTATCCATTCCTAACCTTCCATACATGCCTTGGACTTCATGTAACTACCATTGGGGTTACCAAGTGTACCATTACTAGGTGTAGTAAATGATAACACTACTAGGTTACTAAGTAGTTACACTTAAGTGCTCACAATTAGTCGTACTCATTCCACTTAATGATAGAAATAATAAAGAACAATGAATGCCAACATTAACTAAGGAAAATATTAAACATTTAAGCAATTAACAATAATAATAAAGCTAAGTGGATGTTGCAATGATAGAAGTAATCTCAATCTTTATTGTCAAACATGTAACATGTACAAGTATGTCACACTCAAATAAGGATGTTGTACAATCACTTAACATCACATTGCATGTTTACATTGGAAACTAACAAAACTTGAAATCTATCAAAATCTATGAATCTATCTCTATCTTTTTATATCCCAACCATGCACCCAAGTGTGGTATTTATAGGCTAGCAAGGAAGGGGCGATATCGAATCCCTAACATCAAAGGTTGTGCCTTGATATCAGATACCTGACATCATAGCCCCAATATCGAATACTTGACATCGTGGCCCTGATATTGGATATCCGATATCATGGCCCTGCAAAACATGACTTATCACCAGCCTCGATAATTTTTTCCTCTCACTTATCATGTGACAAGAGCATCTATTATCCAAGTACCAAAATTATTTTTCCCTTTTTATAGATGTGGTTTCTATGCATGTCATGTGATTTTCATCTTTAGGAATCCACATTTTTTAACCCTTGGTTTTGAGTCTTGAAACATACTAACCTTTTTCATGTTAGTATCTAAAAATCATTTGCCTAAAAGCTTTTTACATTGATATTTTATATGATCAAAAACATTTTAGTAATAACATTAAATTTTAGCATTACAAGTAATGACTTAATATGTTGAAAAATAATTCCAGTTATCTAGTCTTTGTCAATTTTACTTCAAAGAATAATGTCCAAGTTCCATTTCATCTATAGTTTTTCTAAAGCTTTTCATCATTATGTTAAATGTAGTACTTCCCTTGGTAAACATTTCAAGAACTTTTCTCAAATATTTTATAGTCTTAGCTTGATCACTAATAGTGTCTTGAGATAAAGTAAGATTGCATAAAATGGCTTTGATTTCTTCACTTTTCTCATTTAGAGTTTTCTCATGTTCATGAATTTTATTATCCCATATCTTGTAATTGTCACAACCTTGTCTACTAGTAGCATTAGCATATTCCTATAAGTTTAGTTATTGTTTAGGTAGCTTACTTTTCATTTTGATGCTAATCTTTTGTAACTTTTCATAAGTAGCAAGACAGAGTTCATATCTTTCATCTCCATCCACTTTGGAATCATATTGAAGATCTTGATCATTTCCTTCTAAGGCCATCATGAACACTAGCTTGCATCTTTTACACATGACAATTTCATCCTCATCCCATGCATATGTGAGAGCCTTTTTCCTTTTTGAGTTTTAATTAGCCATCCTTTTTCAATTTGTAATAGGAAATTCTAAAGAAATATGAACATATCTATGACAATGATAACATTGAATTTATTTCCCTTTATTACCTCTTTTATCATTACTTGAATATGTCTTTCCTTTTATTTTCTTCTTGAAGAGTTTATTGAACTTCCTAGTAAGAAGGATAAGGTACTTTTCATTTAGGTATTTAGAGTCATCTTCTTCTACATTAGTTGAGGTCTTCAAGACAATGTTCTTAATAGACTTAGTATCTTGATCTTTCTCCAAGGATAACTTATAGGTCTCTAAGTTACCTTGGAGTTCATCCACTTTCATGATGTTGGTATCTCATACTTTCAAAATTATTGTGACTTTATCATGAAATCTTTGTGAAAGGCTTCCCAAAACCTTTTGATAAATCATGAAATCAAGGTAATCTACTTCAAGACTTTTCAAGGCATTTGCAATCTTAATGACTCTAGAAAAATACTCTTTTATCATTTCTTCCTTCTTATCTTGAGATAAGAAAATTTTTCGTTAAGGATATGAGCTTTTGATTGCTTAACCAAGGTGATATCTTTATGGGTTGATTTTAAAATCTCCTAAATTTTCTTTCTTATCTTGCAACATACAATGCGATTGAACTCTTTAGGACATAGAGCACAATACAAGGCATTCATAGCTTTAGCATTGGCAACATGAGCTTTCCTTTCTACTTTTGTCCATGATGATCTATCTTTTGATCTTTTGTAGGAATTTCCACTAGGGGTAGTATAAATTCCTATCATGTCTATGGATCTCTACTCCACCAAGGGTCAAATTTCAAAATCCAGTTATTGTAGAAAGCATCTCATCCTGGCCTTCCAATAATTGTAATTCAATCCCTTGAAATATCAAGGCTTATGCATAGATTGTGCACCTATAATAGACATTATAATAATAACCAAAAATCATCTTGATGGATATTAATATGTACATCAAAAGACCATGCTCTAATACCACTTGTGGATCATAAGAGTTACACACTAGGAGGGTTGTGAATAGGGTGAATCAATAAGAAATGTAGATCTATTTTTGATAGACTTATTTGATCAAACATGAAAATAATATTATTCTAAAAATAGTTATAAGAATGATAAATGATAATATAAATTATAACATGAATCAAGAAATTAACTATGTTAATAAAGAATAACTGAAAATATGGAATAAACACACTAATTTAATGTGGTTTGGCTAGGCCTATTGCACTCAAATGGATGTAATTACCTTCTCTTCCTCCAATTCCTTTTTTTTTTTACTAGTAATCTTGCCAATGTTGATTTGAGGATTTCCAATCTCACTTATACAAGGCTAATTTAGGGATTTCCAATTTTACAAGAATTCTCACAACAATGGAAAATCCTCACCAATTTTGAAGGAGTTAGAAATTACAATGATTTGGATGTAGGAACATGGACCCAAAGGATTAAAGACATCCACATGAAAACTAAAGTATAGAAAGGGGAGTATGTAGAAATAGGATATAAGACTAATGTACAAATACTGCATGATCAAGAAAGGATCCTCTTCAAACAAGGATTCTCTCTCACAAAATAATCATATTTTTATCATATAGCCCTTAAACTTCAATGTCCTTTTCTCTTATACTGATTCTCTTTGATGATCCTTCTTCTTGATCTTGGTGGTGTTGTAGATCCTATTATATTAGCGTTTGGCTAAAATGGTCATGAGCATCAAAACAACAACTTTTAGTAATTAATTAAAAAACTTGTAAATACTTTGATTAGTTAACTTAGACATCTTGAGTCGACCAAACTAGGGATTGATTGACCTAAGAACTACATCATTTTTCTAGACCTACACAAAAATTGAATTTGAGTCAAGCAACCTAAGTAACTTGTGGGCATTAAAATGAGTGATTATTTTATCTATTGTCAGGTCAAGCTTACTTCCAAGCTAGGTCACTCAAGAACCTTCAGGTGACCTAAAAAGTGTACAATTTGTAAAACCAATGTTTGGGCAATCGGGCTAGACAATGGCCTACTAAATGAGTGATGCATTAACAAAATGATAACACTTCATGCCAAATCAGCTTTCATTTCAAATTTCCATTCAACCAATAAATAAATCCAAAAAATTAATAAAAAATCTTTCTTTTATTCTTATCTTCAAGTGAAATTCAAATTTTTTTCTTCTTGCATGTCACACTAATGTCAACATTAACCTATAATGATGTTTCTAAAAGTGCAACTATTAATGAGATTTCTTGTAGTTCTTACTACAGAGTTCTATTTACTAGAAATCTGAGTTTTATGAAGTTGAGATATAACTAAAATGATGTGAATGAAGTTGTTTGATGGATTCCTAGCATTTTCTAGATTGACTAGGACTATTCGATTGGTTTCTTGTGTAATTAGTTATTGATCATATTGGTTAATTATCCCTAGCATGTGTATATGCATAGAAAAGGCTAACAATACATTATTGAATAGTCACTCCATATCTCTATTCATTTTTCAATCCTCTAGCTACATTTAATTATATTTTAATAAATTTTACAAGGTATCTAAATTAATATAGTCTATTAGGCTTTGAAGTTGGATATGTCTCTACATGAAAACAATAAGTAATTTGTAAGGACAATTAAACATCCATCATCCATGTTATATAGCATCATTACAACTTCTACCATAATGAAGTAAGTTGGACTATAAGTTAGAGGACTATAAACATGGATTATATAGCATGGATTGAATGAATTATTTAAGTAAAAGCCTTGTTTATCACCTTTTTGTTTTCTTTTTTCTTTTACTAATTATAATTAAAATGATATATTATTACCTCAAGTTGATATGGAAGTGGAGCTCATAAAACTATAATTAAGATGAAAATAAGGCATAAATATCTCAATTAGATAGTGGTAATTAGTCACATCTATATTTATAATTCATAATAACACTACTTTGAGTACTTAATTGCTATTAAGTTTGACATCTCTACACTAGCAGCAATCATTCCATGTAGTCCATTCATCAAATATCAATTTCAAATGTGACTTCTTTCTAACCAAGATTCCTACATTCCAAATCTTATCTTACTGATGTACTTCTTTACATAAGACCATATTTACATGATTGCTAGCTTAGCTTAATAGTTGCTATGCTTATATGATTATAACTTTGAGGAGATACTCGGTTTAAAGTTCGGTAGCAATATCTCTTAGCTACCTTGAAGGAATGTTTCTAGCATAGATAATGTAATCTAATACACTTTAGAAAGATTAAGTCTAAAAAGCTAATTATACCACCTAACGTAATTAAGTTTTTTGAATAATGCTAGATAACATTATATTAAGGGGGGATGTCAGACCCTGAAAAGAAGTTTTATTAATAGTAAAAGAGTGTCAAATAGATAATATTATATTAATAATATGATCATTTAGATTTTACACTATAGTACTCATTTATTTTCTTAGTATAGCTCTATCAGCAAAGACCCATCAAGTTGACCTAGGTTATGATTTTACTTATTCATGATACATTACATTTTCAATGCATATCATGTCCTTCTCCATTATAATTTATTTTCCAAGAGAATTGATGAGCTCATCTATAATTTGTAAAATATTTTTCTTAGAATATTCAAAATATATATGTACATCATAATAGTTTGTTTTATTACTCAATATTTTGTTCATCTATCTTGTGCTTCGTAATTGTAAACTATAGCTCAACCACAAGGTAAGGTTATTAAAACTAGAATTAGTTGACAAATTGTAACACCTTACTTCATGGACTTAAGCTATAAAACATTCAGATGGGTGTAGAAATCCTAAATGAATGATTGATCATGAAAAGAGAGAACTGAAAATTAAAATGATCTAACACAATGATAAGGAAGCGAAAGAAAAATACAATCATACCATGACCAAAAGAATTGGAAATACATTAACATCAAAAGAATATGTGATATAACTTGATAGCATGATTATAATATATCAAAGTGAAACTACTACTAAATCAAATTGACAATAGAACATATAAGCTTAAAAATAATGAATTGTCATAAATATCCAATAGTACCAACATGTTCAACAAGACATAAAAGATATCCAAAATCCAAGTACACAAAGCATAATGTCATAATTTTTGGAAATTAAATATGCATAATATTCAGAAATTAGTAACAAATGTTAAGAGATCTCCTTGATCCACCTAGCTCTAATGACCTAAAAATAAAAGAGGGATATAATATAAATTGAGTAAGAAACCTTGGCACTTCCTCTAGTTGATTCAAGGAAAAGTACCATAGTGGGTTAAGTGAAGGCATGCTAGCCTACAACACATGTCTATGGGGCACAAATACATTGAGCATCAAGGATCACACATCATACATGATGAATCATGGTTTGTTAGGTGCTGATATTGGACCCTCGATATTAGACCTTTGATATTGGGTACGCGATATTGCAGCTTAGATAATGATATCGAATACATGATATCATGGTTCCTGTGTAAGCCTATAAATACCACATTTAGGTGCACAAGAAGGGGAAATTAGTCAGTATTAGAGTAGGATCTTTTTGTCAATTTTCAATCCATTTTCAATTCTTTCCCCAGTGCATGCCTGTAGTGTGATGATTGTAATTATATAGAACCTTTATTTGAGTGTGAAGTACTTGGACACGCACATGATTGGCAATAAAGATTGAGATTACTCCATCATTGTAGCATTCACTTAGTTTTAATTGTTTAATTTTTATTGTTATTTATCATTTTCTTAATTAATATTTCTTTACCATAATTTACTATTCCTATTGTTAAATTTGGAATGAGTATGACTTAATCACGAACATTGAAGTGTAACTACTTGGTAACCTAGTAGCGTATTTAGGAGTGCTTAAGTAATGTGTGCTTGGTAATCTTAGAAGTAGTACATGAGGTCCAAGATGTGTACAGATGATTAAGGATGGATGCTCATCGCACTTAGGCTAGCTTAGACTTCATTTCCTATTGGTTATTAATTAATTGAGCTTATTTTCCATGTCTCTAGGAGTAGCACTAGTTTAGGACCACATCATTCATCTCACTTTGGAGTAAACCATATGTGACCAAGTAAATAATAGTCTAGATGGGAAGATAGTGAGTTGCGATCAATGTGTAACCATCTAGATACCACAACTAGTCCATCTATGGAGTTCGACTGGATCGTGCATGAATGCTCATATTCATATGGTTGAGTGTAGGGATACCTCATCATTCATCATTGGCGTCATTATTGAGGATGGTGCTAGCTATTTAGATTAGTTACATCATCCAAGCTCACTGTAACAAAGCCTTGACGATATATCTTTTAGAAAGAAAGTAATTGCAAATAAGACACACACAATTCACAACAATGTCTCTCTCATAAGACTATGACAATGCAATAACTAGTAAGGTAATTCATTGGAGAACCAATGAATTATATGATGATAAAAATGAAGTTTGAAGTACTCAATCTAATGCAAGGGTCTCCTATGTACATAAACGAAGACAACATCATCCCAGTTCACAATTCCATAACCTACCTAGTGACGATGAACCCATGTTGGCCACTAAGAGCCTAATGCATATACAAGAGGCTATTCGAATATCCCACTGACATCGCAAGAAAAGTCGTCTACCTAGGATTGATTTAAATAACTTTTTCAAGTTTTTAAGAGGCTATGATTTAGATCCACAACATCATTTACAAGCCTTCCATGATGCTTGTGTATGGAACAATATTGATAATGGGTGGCAAAAACTTAAGCTCTTTCCTTTGACACTCATTGGCCAAGAAAAAGTATGGTTTAGGTCTTTAAAACCAAAATCAATCCAATGTTGGCCGACAATGATGAAACTATTTAATGAAAGATATCAAACCTATGCAAGAGTGTCAGCCTTGAGAAGACAAATCCAAGAATGGAAACAGGGATAACAGGAACCCTTGGACATGGCCTTAGAAAGATACTACTCTTTGTTAAACAATTTCCCAGGCCATGGATTCTTTGATAAAAGGCTAATGTACCATATTATGAATGGGCTCTATAATGAAACAAGGGAAACCTTAGGGATGTATGCCTAAGGTCAACTATATGAGCTACAAACCCACCAATTCCAAGAGCTTATTAAGCAAGTAGCAAAGAAATAAGAGGAAATGGCTAAATGGGAGAATGTTGAAAGCTCTCAATGGGATCAAAATCTCAAATTAGCAAAGGTCCATGATCATGAAGAGGAGAAATCAACTCACCTCAAGGAGGTGGAATCATCTTTGCCAATACTACAATCACTAGATGAAATTGAGGCAAAGATCAATAAGATGATAGAATAGATACACAAAAAATGTGAAGAATATGCCAACACTATTAGAGGTAAAACCATGATGAACCAAGAAGTAGGATAGAACACCACTAGACAATTGGAAAGAAGGGTTGAAGAGAATAAGGATAAGAACTCAACTGCTAATCATACGTATCAATGTAACATTTGCTTGTATGATCACCCCAAAGGTCAATGCCCAATCTTGTCACATTTGCATGAGCATTGCGAAGGAATGTTACATCCAAAGTTTATACAAAAATACCATGTTCAATCACAGTGGCAAAAATCGTAGTCATGGGGGAGGCCACCCTCAAAGTGGTCACACCCTTCATACCATCCGAACCTAAGCACTTATCAAGTTCAACATCCTATTTCCCCAACTAGGTCAACATCCTCTATCTCATCACGTTGTTATTATTATCCTAAATACTATTAACCCATGTCCTCTTCAATAAGATCACCACCTCATGTGCCTTTCACTTCTTCTCACCCTTAATGTTCTCATCCTTCACCTCATTCTACATCACCACTAGTTGTGCATCAACCCACAAATGTTGCGTGTGCTACTACTATCAACTGCAGTGGGAATCCTCCACAACATCAAAAGCATCCTTTCTTTAGGCATGATCATATAAAGAGAAAACATAGTTCCGAAACCCCTGCATCCTCCAACTCAGCACGAGCTCAACACTATGGTGTATCTTTCACCTCAAATCTAATGCCTCCTATTACCTTATCTAGGCCACCAATCAACACTCCAACAACTATGCGGCCCAATGAATATAACCATGTAGGGAGACATATTGATCCTTGCATACCATTTTAGAGTCACGGGTGCCCCACTATGCCTACTACAATCAAGTGTGTGAACCCCAATTTGGGTATGTTCCTACCACCACCTCAAAAGATACTTGATGATTTGGATATGATCGATCCCCAACATTTCCAACATGCATGGATCCATATTTTCCATTTATTAATTCTAGCCATGCTCAACTATTTAGTTATGGGGGATATCCTCTATTCCAACATGTAGAATTAGTAAATATTTTTCCTTCTCTTCAATTTTACAATGTTTTGTTTTCTAGTTTTTCATTTCTAATTTATTGTTTTATCTTTTTATGGGTAATCTCATCTATGAATAAAACACTCATGTAACCAGTTAGTTGAGGTGTTGTTCTATGCTATCAAGTCACAAGTGACTAATTATTTGGACAATGAGCCCACAACATCCACCCACCCATTCTATTAATAAGAGGTTCTACTGTGGGTACGATGATATTCTTTTCATCGTTAAAACTTAAAGTAATTTTGTGCTCATTATGCCCAAAGCAAAAAATGATGGACTAAGAGGGAATGGCTAGGGTGTGGCATCAAGGGGACTTGTGAATTCTCTTTGGTGACTTTTGTAGGTGCTATCATGTAGCCTAGTTGTACTAAGATCCTTGTAGATCTAATGAAAAATGGAAGTAAGAGTAATAAAGGCACTTCCTAAAGAAATTTAATGCTGTTTTGGGGGTTCCACTGGAAAGACATGCACCCATGCCTAAAGGTTGGTAGCTTCTCCAGTTCACTATTGGAAAGAACAAAGTGCCAAATTGACTAAAAAAAATGTGTTGCAGAGAAATTCCAAATCACTCCTCCCTTGGACAAAATGCCAAGTGATTGTATGCCTTGCTATCATGATGCTCTTATGGTTGTTCATCCTTGGATGAAACAATGTGATGTCACTAATCAGTGGACTGGACTTGGTCTTGATTCTAGAGCAATGGGCTAATGACACATTAATCACGCCCTACACCCAAGATTTATTGTGCCCTAGGTTAATTACCTCACATCCCAATCTCTACAATCCCTTCTACGATTCATTTCATCTCACTATCTAAGTATTTCTAACTTGTGTCTTATGTGGCATAGAATTCATAGCTCATCGTGATGGTATTTAACATGTGTGTGTTTTCTTGTATCAGTGTAGATTACATTTAACCTTTCTAGTTCCTACAAACATTTTAAGGTGTGGTTACACAAGGGCATTATAGGTTGAAACCTGCTTTCGGAAGGATCCACTTGTGTGACTTTTGTAATTTGTATTTGTTACACACCACCACATCATTTTATACCGTCTAAGTACTTCATTGCCAAATCTATTCTTTTCTTTATCATCATTTTATCAAATGTTTCTCAAAACCATTACATGTCCTTTTATGTGTCACCTAAACAAATCAGGTCTGACATTAAACTTTTAGGGCAAGTTCCTTGAAAAAATTTCTAACTCTAAAATCACACTAAGCATAGAATTCAACATTTATTAAAGGCAATGAGTAAGGTATGAAATAATTGAACTTCTTTCAATAAACTTACTAAGAATTGATCTTTGTGTGATTATAGATAGCCCCTAAAAGAGGACAATAAGGAGGGCCTTCTCAAGGTGCAATTGAACACCCAGGGGAAGGCAGAGGCTAAGGACCTCATGCAGAACATGCAGAGCAAGAGGCACAATCATTCAGCATCCATCAGGGAACTCCTATCATTGCACAATCTGTCCAACCAAAAGGTGGAGAGGTTAGGGCTTGAGCCTATAAAGAGGAATGACAGCTATTTGCGACATGGCATGTCAAGGCCAATTAAGTGTTCCCATAGCTGTCATGTCCATGGGAAGTGTTGACTCCATCAAACATTGGAACATCAGTATGGATAGCTCATAATCCTCAGATAAAAGAGGAGAAATGTCAGGTGCTTCTTCAACGGTATCAATCTTAGAAGCTTAGAGCGCAGGACAAAGGAAAGGCACCCATGGAGGAGCCACCACCATTGGAAACCCCATGAGTTCCACAAGTTTTGTCTTTTGTGTCTGTGTCCAAATTTTGTTTAGTCCCATATTGTAACATGAAATAGTCCATGGTCATTCAATAATCTCACACCTATCCCCTGTTTGTAATTGAATGAACTTGATCTTCACTCTCTTTGACTTAAGGACGAGTTGTTATTCATTTGTGGGGGTATGATGAATCATGGTTTGTCAGGTGCTAATATTGGACCCTCGATATCAGGTATGCAATATCACAACCTAGATAATGATATCGAATACACGATATCATGATTTTTGTGTAAGCCTATGAATACCACATTTAGGTGCACAGGAAGGGGGAGTCATTTAGTATTAGAGTAGGATCTTTTTGTTAGTTTTCAATCCATTTTCAATTCTTTCCCTAGTGCATGCCCACAATGTGATGATTGTAATTGTACAGAACCTTTATTCGAGTGTGGCGTACTTGGACACACACATGATCGGCAATAAAGATTGAGATTACTCCATCATTGCAGCATTCACTTAGTTTTAATTGTTTAATTTTTATTTTTATTTACTATTTTCTTAATTAATATTTCTTTACCATCATTTACTATTCCTATTGTTAAATGTGGAAAGAGTATGACTTAATCACGAACATTGAAGTGTAACTACTTGGTAACCAATAGCGTATTTAGGAGTGCTTAAGTAATGTATGCTTGGTAATCCTAGAAGTAGTACATGAGGTCCAAGATGCGTAAGAATGATTAAGGATGGATGCTCATCACACTTAGGCTAGCTTAGACTTCATTTCCTACTACTTATTAGTTAATCGAGCTTATTTTCCATTGTCTCTAGGAGTAGCACTAGTTTAGGACCACATCATTAGCCTCACTTTGGACTAAACCATACGTGACCAAGTAAATACTAGTCCAAGTGGAAAGAAAGAAAACTGTGATCAATGTGTAACCATCTAGATGCCACAACTAGTCTATCTGCAGAGTTCAACCAAATCATGTGTGAACGCTCGTATTCATATGGTTGACTGTAGAGGTACCTCGCCACTCAACAATACATATATATAGAAATCAAATGAATAATTAAACAAACCAAATTATTCACTTTAATCCATAAATCTATAAACAAGGAGGCTAGCATGCACCACTAGTTTTAAATGTGTGAATTATTGTCATGAATAATAAGCCAAACCAAACTGTCAAAACAAACCAAATGTCAAACTACTATGCATATGAATTTATGAAGTAGTCTCAAATCAAACTAAGGATGCTAGAGATGCCACCTAGGGCTCACCTCTAACATTTTGGAGGCATTAAACAAAGGACCAATAAGCTATTAATCATCCTCTCGTGTAAGATAGGGGCTACAAAAAGATCCATATGAATGCATCTAGTGAGGATCAAACACTAAACATATTTAGGAATCTCATCCTCAATGAGCCATACAACTTGGTGTTAGCTCTTGACAAATAACAAATATTTAAGTATCTAAACATGTACAAACCACATGTTGATGGTGGAGGGATGTAAAAAATAGGTCAATAGGTTCAAATAACTAAAAACTTCATCATGATTTAGCAATCAACTCGAAGATTGAATCCAACAATCCAACGTGTTCCAAACCAAACAAACATTATTGAACAACATCCAAAAGGAATGAAAGATGTTGAATTAAGCTTCAATAGCTTGAAAAATGTAAAAATGGATAAATCATGAGACACTAATGTTACCAAGATCTATGGTAAAAGATCACAACCTTACCATGACTCATGGTTAACTCACAAAAGGAACCATTAGAAACTATAGTAAATTTGATTCAACCATGAGTCGACAACAATCTATTCATGATATGTAGTAAAGACCACAACTAGATCATGATCTATTTGTACATGTACAAACCACATGTTGATGGTGAAGGGATGTAACAAATAGGTCAATAGGTTCAAGTAACTAAAAAATTCAACATGATTTAGCAATCAACTTAAAGATTGAATCCAACAATCCAACGTGTTCCAAAACAAACAAACAGTATTGAACAACATCCAAGAGTAATGAAACATGTTGAATTAAGCTTCAATAGCTAGATAAATGTAAAAATGGATAAATCATGAGACAATAATGTTACCAAGATCTATGGTAAAGATCACGACCTTACCATGACTCATGGTTGACTCACAAAAGAAACCATTAGAAATTATAGTAAATTTGACTCAACCATGAGTTGACCACAATCTATTCATGATATGTGGTAAAGACCACAACTAGATCATGATCTATTTGTACATGTACAAACCATATGTTAATGGTGGAGGGATGTAACAAATAGGTCAATAGGTTCAAATAACTAAAAACTTCATCATGATTTAGCAATCAACTCAAAGATTGAATCCAACAATCCAACATGTTCCAAACCAAACAAACATTATTGAACAACATCCAAGAGGAATGAAACATGTTGAATTAAGCTTCAATAGCTTGAAAACTGTAAAAATGGATAAATCATGAGACAATAATGTTACCAAGATCTATGGTAAAAGATCACAACCTTACCATGACTCATGGTTGACTCACAAAAGGAACCATTAGAAATGATAGTAAATTTGACTCAATCATGAGTCGACCACAATCTATTCATGATATGTGGTAAAGACCACAACTAGTTCATGATCTATGGTTGATAAGAAAATACTTGAAACAACTTAAAATGGCAAAAATGATTCAAAATAATTGACTATAACTTCATCATAACTCATCGTAGGAGATCATGACTTGATCATAACTCGTGAGATTATAGGTTTCAAAGAAACAAAGATGAAAATGCAAAGGGAAGAGTTTGGATAGACCATGATCTCACCATTATTCATGGTGCAAAATCACAACTTGATCACAACTCATGGTCAACACTAGTAGTTTCTCCACAGCCCATGGTTTATCCATGTTTTCAACGTAAAAAAACAAGAAATGTAAAAATCAATTGGAAATGACTTCCAACTGTTGTCAAATTGAAAAGGAACTTGGGCAACAAAATAATGAAGGAATTGGAAATAATAATAAATCNTGAGAAAATAATGCCAAGATGTCTCACCCAAAAATCAAAAAGTACTAGTCATAATTTTCATTCACTCTGGGGGAGCTACAAGTGGCCTATTCCAAGTTAAGTCAGGGAAAGGCTCCTGGTTATGATGGTTTCCTTGTGGAATTTTTTCAAAATCATTGGGATTTGGTGGGAAATGATCTTCTATAGGCTATTAATAAGGCTGTCTTAACTGGTTCCCTTGGGCCCAATCTAAATCAAGGGGTAATTCTTCTCCTCCCCAAGTCTAGGGATCTTACCAATATCTCCAATTGGCATCCCATAACTCTTCTCAATGTAATATATAAAATTTGGGCTAAGTGCCTAGCCTTATGGCTGAAAAAAATTCTTGGCCAGATCATATCTTCCCAACAAACAAGATTTGTTCTTGGTAGATATATTTTAGACAATGTGGTTGCAATGTGGGAAGGTCTCAAGTGGGTTGAGGATGATGGACAAGATATTCTCCTAGTGAAACTTGATTACACCAAGGCTTATGACAGCATAAAGTGGGATTTTATCTTGCAGACCATGACCAAATATGGTTTTGGACCTACGTTCCTACATATGGTGAAATGCTTATTCTCATATGCTACTGCAAGAATAGCCACTATCTTTGGCATTACCTCTCCCTTTCCAATACATAGGTTAGTGCAACAAGGTTGTCCTCTCACCCCCTATCTCTTTATCATCACAACAGACTTTCTTTGTCATCAGATTAACCTAGACATTCAAACTAAAGTTCTCACTGGGGTTTGCCTTTCTTCCTCTCAACAACAACTTCTCAATATGCACTTCATTGATGACTATTTTTTTCTAGTTCAAAACATAGCTGCCAATTTGCATTTCCTGTTATCAAGGGTGGAGCAATATTACACACTCTCAGGTTCCACTATAAATTGGAATAAATCCTCTGTTTATAGCTTTACGGGAAATTACAACCATGTGACCAACTATAACTAGAAGCCGCTTCAGGATCAAGAAATCATTAAGATTTTGGGAATCCCTTTCCATTTTAGAGGTTCAACCTCTATTCTCTGGGAGCAGGTTATTTATTGAATTCAAATGAAACTTGGAAAATGGAAGACTAAACCCCTCATGCTTGTGGGTAAATACCTTGTTTGTAAGTCCATATGTGTGTCAACCCATGTGTATTACTCTTCATGTTGGGCCCCCTTCCAAGCTGCCTACCAAAAGCTATAATGGTTATTTTGTGACTTTATGTGGTCCTTCAAAGATTCTCAGAAAGGATTTCATTGAGTCACTTGGAATATTGTTACTCTCCTCAAGAATAAGGGTGGCTTAGGTGTTTTGAATTCCTATAAGCAGGGAATTACCCTAGTTGCCAAGTGGTTGGTATAGCATTTAGATGCCTCAGATATTATTGGGACCCTCCTCCAATTAAGGCTTCATCAAGCATTTCCTAAAAACAAGCCCTTCTGGAAAGGCATCCATTTTTTCAATTGGATCTTTTCCCCTCTCACTATCATTCTTCCTGGATCTCATGTTTTCAAAAGCATCTAGAGGGCCTAGCAAATTCTACACAATTACATAGACTAGACTACTGTCAAGATCAACCCTACTATCCTTTCTAGATTGTGTCCGTGGTGGTTACCTCTGTCACTCGCTCCCCTTGCCATCACAAAGGCTAAGGTGGCTACCTCGTGGTATCGGAAGGGTGTCATCTCCTTGAATTGTCTTAGATTGGCTAGTCGTTGGATTTCAGGGGTCGAGTTTAGCAATTTGTATGGGGAGTCGGCTATAATGAACTATTGCCTAGTCCAGATTTACTCCTTTCTCCACAGTTATTGGCAACTTGATGTTACAGTGCAAAGCCCTTTTCATGGCCTTCAATGGCTTAATGGGGTTAAACTCTTGCCCTACCAATCATTTGTCCCCTTTCATCTTATGCACAACCCATCTGAGGTCATTCAACACTGGAATAAGTATTGGCACAAACAAGAGTGAGTAACATTTTGGATCCCTCTCTTCCAACATATTTGGAAACTTCTGACCCTCCCCAAAATTAAGCAGTTCCTCTGGTGTCTCCTCCACCATGGTCTACCTATTGGTAAACGTTTAGAATATCTGGGGATTCCCAATCCCAATTGCCCTCTCTATGGTGTACAAGATGACTTTGTCCATGTGTTTTGGCATTGTTCCTTTGCTCAACATGTGTGGGAGTGGGCTTCCATAGTTTTTCCATCATATAAGCTATCTTAAGAGGATGTCATATTCAGCTTTTTGAACATTACTTTTGCTAATCTCAAGTTTCTATGGAAAGTTATTAGGCCTACTATTTTATATTATATTTGGAAGCGAAGATGCAAAGTTATATTTCAAAGGACAAATTATTCTAATAAATGTTTGCTCACCAGGTTGGAGAAGTTGCAGATCTTTTGCCTCATTCATTTCCAACTCACATCTCAAGCATCCAAGTTCAATCTGGATAGTCATCAATTGGTTCATCTCTTGCAGCCATGGGAAAGACCTGTGCGTTCCAATAACACTCATCATTAGTAATCTCTATAAGGAAACTTCCCCTTTCTGTTGTGTGGAGTCACCATTGGAACTCTCTCTGTCCTTAATTAAGAGCTCTTTGCCTCATCTAATTCTATGTCATTCTATCTTGTAACGAGTCAGTATGTGTGGACGTTTAGTAGTGCCCCAATTCGGGTTTCCTCCTTTAATACTCATTTATTTGTAAGGCTGTTCTCGAGTTTCATTCATAGTGCTCTCAACTTCTCCTTCCCCTTAACCCTATGACTTATTTAGGTTATTGTAATTGATACACTTTTAATATCAATAGAACTTCTTTTCGGGTCTGACACCCCCCATAAAAGTATAATTTCATAAATATCTTAGGTTCTAATTTTGTTTATTCCTGTTGAAAATTAATTTTATTATTGAAGATGGCTAGATCTAGCCAAATTTAAAAGGCAATGACATTACAACCTTAATGATTCCCTCAATAATTATTGCTAGCCAAAAAATTAAAAGAAAATTTAGCAAAGATGGTGCAAATGATGCAATAGCTCTCTATCATAAGAAAGGACCTTACCATCCACATTTTCTTAATTTTGTTTATTCCTCCTTAAAAAAATATTTTTATTGTTGAAACTAGCTAGATCTAGTTGAATTTAAAAGGCGATGGCATTGCAACCGTAATAATTCCCTCAATAATTATTGCTTTTAGCAATGATGGTGCAAATGATGCAATAGCTCTCTATCGTAAGAAAGGACCTTACCATCCACATTTTCTTGTCAACAGTAGCTTTAAACAAAATCCGTATAGTTGTTTCTGAGAAAGATAGTCCACAACCATGAAAACTAATATCTCAAATCTTAACACAAAAACAACTACAATACGTCTCAAACCTACTTTATTCAATTTTAAGATGAGCATTGATATCTAAATTTTCAAGAATGCCTTCCTAAACAAAATTACTAGTACCATGTAGATCATGGCCATAGGAGATCTCTTAGGAATACCGAATAAAGACGGACCTAAGTCAAAAATTTAATTATTGAATGAGGACGGAACAAGATCCGTGAAGGTAAATTTTGGCTTTAAAAAATAGGATTGTAGTCGTGTTATAGACAACATTTGGAGATAAATTCAAAGCGTAAACTTTGAAGTTGGCACCTATTGTTATTATGCTCGGTTCCTTTAAGAAAAAAGAAGCTACAATGAGAAGATGCTTAGAGCTAAAGATGTAAATTTAATAATTTTCTTGATATTTAACTATTATATTTTTTGCATAATGCTTAATATTTGAGAACTATTTCAAAATGACTTGAAGGCAAAGCACGTCCTGTTAGAATAAGAAAAACCTGCAGCCTCTCAGGTGATTTCCCAGGTTGAAGAGCTTGAAAACAAAATCAGCGAGTTAAAGGCCTACAAAATGACATTAGTCGTTGTGGGGTACATGTATGCCTCCTACACGTTGCTGAGATAGATAATTTAAGATCCAACATGCAGGATCCCTAAGACCAAAAGAAATTGCATGTTATGTCAGTTTAAGACACTTCTCAAGAAAATTCATGAATGTAAGGAAGTTGTCTCACTATTCCTTGCAAACCTTTACACTACTAGACCGGAGCCTGAGTGAGTTAGTAATTGAGAACAATGATGGCGTATGGCTAAACACCGAAATAAATTGATCTGCTCGTTTAGCCCATCTACTTTATTCATGGAATCTGCTCAGAATATGACGTTGGGGATATCATATCTTATGGAAATCCCTTTCGAAATATCTAACTCTTATTTTTCAATCCAATGCTCCATGTTGGACTTTAGAACCCAAAGTTCATCCAGTAATTGGCATCTCAGCGCCAAAAAAAAAAAAAAAAGATTTAAATTAACATTCGTATCCTCCAAATGTCTAGACCATCAAAAGGACTGAAATTCCGGACTAAAAGTCTCTACCGTGAATTTTACGACAAGAATTGAAAACATCTTTGGAAAATGATTGCCGTTATCTGCAAATATATTCACAGTTGAGACACCAAGAAGCAACGTAGCAGTCCAGTAAAACGTACGAGTCTTTTCCAATTAGTAAAATAGAATCAACCCATTCAGGATATTTCAGCAGAAATATCAAAATTTTGAGAATTTATATGAATCGAAAGAACTTACAATCGAGAACTAGAGCACAATTAGGATCATAATTAGGAAGATCATCAGAACAATTTGGTATACAACACACTACACTATAATGCATTTTCCCTGATTTAATCATTGGTTATTTTAATCAAAGATCTTGGGTAGCTAGACGTGCGGGGAAATGAAGACCTTGAGGCCGTGAGCCATGGAAAGGATGGTCATCATTCTATATTGAACAGGATGGTGAGGAAGTAGCTCAAATTTGAAGAATCTGCAAAGGATGGCTGTGCTTATCTTCAATTGCAGGTATGCTGAATCTCTTCCAAGACAGATTCTAGGCCCAGCCTGATATGTTGTACAACACCAACAATAATAATTTGCCAACCTTCATTAAACTTTGTACTCCACAACATATATAGATATTATAAACATAAGCCAGAAGATGATGATGATGCCATAATAGTTACCTGAAAAGCTGTGAATTTGAAGGGGGAAATATGCTGGGGGTTTATTGCACCTTGCTCATTGAGCCATCTCTCAGGCTTAAACTCAGATGCATCATGACCCCATAGCTCCACCATTCTGCCCATGGAATATGGCACATATGTCACCATTCCTCCCTTCTTCAAGGCTGTTCCATCTGGCAATACATCATCTTCCAGTATCCCCTTGGGATCCTGCATTTAAAGTCATCCTGAATTAACTGTAGTACTTTACTATTATGTATATGACTGTTATCAATAGGGTTTAGGAAGTTGGTAGCTTCTTTCTCAAGCGGTAAGACTTAGGTTTGAGCTAGAACATTGCTTATCTATGGCCTTTGTGAATGCTCTTGAATCAGATTTTGAGTTGCTCAACCATCTGCTCCGGATGATGACCCTTTCAGATTCAGTTTTTCTACGAACTAAATTTAGATACACATAAAAAATGGAGAACCTGTAGAACAAGAAAAACCGGCAGGGATGAAACAGCACAGAGAACAGTAACGGCTTTAACTAATCCTATATAACAAAGTGGTACGAGCAAAGGAAATAATGCGCTAGTACCCACGAAAACATATCGATAATGAATAGGATAATGCCAAAGGTGATAGGTAACGACAACCATAATGATCATTAAATAGTTATTGATGATCCAATACTGACCTAATAGTTGTTTTATAAATAATTAAACTGTTTGGACATTTGACTGTTTCCCTTAAACATCATTAAACTGTATCCGCATGAAAAGGGAAACACAACTGAAATGTGTAGAATGATTGAAGCGAGAGGAAACGCTGAGGAATTTGTATGAGAAAACAGAGATTTTTGGCTAGCCCACTAAAAATCTTTAGACTTTTATTGATATAATAAAAGAAAATAAAACAGGTTTTACATAATTAGCATGACAAAAAATTGGAGTTTTCTAAAGTACCCTAAGGTATTAACCATGGGAAAGATATGTGATATACAGGAAAGTAAAGACAAATAAAATTGGCTTTAAAAAATGGTGAGAGTTACCCTATTGGCAAAATAATAAAAACAAAAGGATACGGTTGAAGTGAACCGAAGAGATAAAAGGTCCAAAATGGTAGGAATACAAATTATTTACTGTAAATAGAGGTGATGTACTTTAAAAGATTTACCATTTTTCTTGATTGATGAGACCAAGTCAGATTTAGGCTAAAAATATACATAGAATAGTAACAAGAGACAAGATCCAAAATGCATGTTCAACATGAGATGAATCAATGTTAATGCTGGCACATTAGCAACCTTGAGCAAAAGCACTCATTGCGATATTTATCTCAAAAATCAATTAGATGCCACGGTTATTGACGAAAAAGGATTATTATATCTTCCTGTGGTCAACTAGGATACATAATTTCACTCTTCAGTCAATCCAATAAAAATTATATTAGGAAATATGTACAGTGCCAAACATACCTGAGGAACTGGAGGATACAATCTTAAAATTTCACTGATAGTAGCATACAGGAATTGTAATTTGTTCAGTGAATCATAGTTGAGAAGTTGAGCAAATTGAACAATCCGAGCATTAAATGCATTAATATCTTGCTCTGGACTCACAAGCTCCATCAACTCCACTCCCTCCTCTCTTGCTCTTTGCTGCTCAAGTTCACAGAGTTCTTTGTGCAACTTTGCAGCCACAATGGGATGCTTTGTCATCATGTATACAAACCAGGACAGTGCTGAGGCAGTGGTGTCACGACCAGCTATCACAAAATTCAGAACAATATCTCTTAGATTCTCGTCGGTTAGTTTGCTTTCAGGAACGTTCCCCAATTCTATGAATCTGGAAAGTAAATCTGGTTTTTCCTGCAATTAAGAAACTCAAGAACAAAAAACTGTTCATACATCTTTCACTTCTCTGTGATACCGAAACATTAGCAAAATCAACTAGACTTGACAACAAAAACCGAATCCATTCTCTTATGTTAGTACAATCCTCCACCTCACAGGCTAAGAATTAGGGCCATATCCATCTAGGATCAGTGCATAAGTATGCTTTTAACTACGAATTAAATTAAACCAATCAACAAAAACCTATCATTCAGGCATCTTTTGTCTAGAAGTCATCATTGCAGCACATGGACTCAAAAACATTTAAAAAACCCACACACATTTATATCAATACCGAATCATCATCCTCATATACATAATTCCATGTAACATTAGGACGAGCATATGCTATGTCTTCCGTTCATGTCTCTAACTAGCTATATGCGAATTCATGTTACGAAATCCCAACTACATTTCCTTTACAACTATTGTGTTTATTCAGGTAACTCTTTAATAGAAATACTAGATCTATTTTCAAATCCTAACAAATTATCTTTCCTTATATACATGCATATAATAAACACCAATTACATAGTCCAATATTTAAAAAATAGAAATTCTCTGCAAATTAAACCTGGAGTTCCATTGCACTCGTGCTGAATAAAGAAGATAATTGTCTTTTCCTAATGGCTCAGAGAACCAGAAAATTTACCTGAGATTGGGTGCCAGAGGCCTGTGCGTGCTCAATCTCTGCCGTTCTCTTGCTTATGACAGAGTAGGTGAAATTATTTACAATGTTGATACTGGTGTCCATTAGAGCCTCCGATCCAACTTTGAAAAAGCGTTTCATTTTCCAAACTGGGTCAATGAATCTCAGTGTAACCACCTCGTTTGCAATATCAAAAGCTTTTGCAAATGGGTTTTCAGGCATGCGAAGATCTAGCGTTCCAATCTCTACTCCAAATCCGACTTTGCATATTGAGTCCAAAGTCATTCTCATGAATAATTCCTGAGTATAAAACGCATCCATATGATAGACATTCCATCATTTTCATTCACCAAAGAGAACATCAGAGAGCTGTAATCCTATTAAACAAGATAGATAAGAGCGAAAACACAACTTATGTACCTGGATGTCTACGTACTGCTCATACAGAGACATACGAGAGAGAATAAGAGCAAGCTTAACGGCATAGTCTCTAAAAACAAGAGTGCTAAACTCTCTTAGATTGCGAGAAGAGAACTCGAGGCTTGCAGTCTTGCGCTGCTTTTTCCAGGTTTCTCCGTCTGCGTTGAAAATCCCATCTCCTAACAGATCTCTCATGCAATGCCGATATGCTTCTCCCTGAATCCAAACAAAAATTTCATACACATCAGAGTGGAGTGATACAAATCCAAAGGGAACAACGTACCCAGTATATCTAATTACCAAACCTACAGTAATAGTCACTGAACCATAAAAGTATAAGACATGATTACCCCGAGGCTCTTGTACGAGCAAATTTCAGACAGAAAAACTCGGCCATGCAATTGAAACAAACTATACTGTGTAAATATGACACAATAATAAAAAAGAAAACTAAACTAAACTAAACTTCCAGAGAATCAATCAACCGTAAGGGAACTAAAAGCACTGATTTCAGAATGAAAGATCCAAAAAGGACACAGAAAGAGAGTAGGCTGGAGGAGTTTTACCTTGGGGAAGTTAGAAAAATGTGTCTTGAGGATGTACTCAACATTAGCAGGATCAACAGTGTAAGTGTAGGTGGTGAAGGGCATGACAACGGTGATTGTTTTGCTACAGCAGAGATAAGACAGAAGCCAATCATGCATTCTGTCATAATTCAAGAGATGCTCCACTGCACAGCCTATCAGAGGCCATGCCTTTGGAGAATCACCATTAGTATTCTTATTATTGACATTGCCATTTCCCTCCTGTGATTTGCATCTGCTTCTGCTGTTGGACCAGGACCAGAGCAAGCATGCCCAGCACCAGCCCCAGCCCCAGAAGCAGCAGCAGAAGCAGAGGCATGTTATTGTTATGCCTGCTACCAGAACCAGCATAAGAATTTCTATTTCCATGTCTATCCGATCTCCTAAGGAAGGAACTGCAACAATTCAAGAGAGGGAACCATGCACAGGCACAGGCACAGGCAGCTTCTTTATCCATTTATCATTCATGCATTCACCTTCACTTAGCTTCCAATTCCTCACACTTGTTGCACTCGCCACTTTTCAGGGACCATGCTCTTGGGATGACTGTTGATACTTTTATAAAAAAGGATATCATCCCTTCTCTTGTTAAGACACCCGTATTTTTATTTAAAAAGGATTATTATGTAGAGTTTCAATGCTCATTTCTGGAAAAGTGGGTGGATGAGTAAAAACCTAACCTATTTGGAATCACTGCACTCAGACTTAAACCCAGATTTTACTACTTTCAATATAAGCACCTTACATATGTTCACACGTGGACACTTATTGTTTCCTAACCCAAATAGCATTCATGTTATTTACGTGACGCACTGCTTAATTGGTTTGATTTTCTGATAGCACTACGTGTCCAAAGGCTATGCTACTGTAAATCTGAAAACACTAACAAAAATTTTCAATTTTCCCCTTAGTTTTTAAAACACATAGACTGACGTGTACGTGTGTATGATTGGAGTTTTTGCAGACTTACCAGATTCTCACAATTTATCTCGGGTGTTCAAAAGCCTGTGAATTCCTCTGCGGCTTGATTAAATGTGCGTATATATATATGTGCGCGATGTCGGATCATTGCGTTGACGTGACGATGAAAACGATCTACGGCTCTCTAATTTGATGAAAAATTGGTTGGAAACTTACTGGTCATTGCAAACTGAGTATGCGCCACCACCGTTTGCAATCGATTCGGGAAATTGAAGAAGTACGCGGTCTTTGACATTTTCTTTTCAAAACATATTTTGGGGGGTTGTTAAGGTGAGCTACAAGCTGAGAAGAAAAATTAAAACCAAAACCTTAACAGAGCCCAATGTTGCAAAATGACCCCAGTCACCTACAACAAGACATAAGGTTATAGCACCCCCAAGACAACAGCTGAAAAAAGAGACCAATACAACTAACTCAAAGAGAAACCATTTAGAAAAAGGTAATATTATTGATAAAGCCTAGTTCTCGACATTGAAGTTGAACAATGCTAGCAATAGAGCATTTCATACCGTAGTCAAATTCATTGTAGTTTGTGTTTTGATACCAAGTATCTAGGCGACATTTCCAAATAAAGAAGATAATCTCAAATAAGAGGATTTTCCAGGCTTTTTGAAGGTGACACTTAACACAATCATCTTGAAAGATCCATTTAGGAAAACCAATAGAATGGTTAGGAGGGAAGATTTGGAGAGATTGACACCAATTCCAAATGTGTTGAGAGAATGAGCAATCCCAAAAGACATGTTGAAAAGAGTCATCCGCTTTACAAATGGGGTATTTAGGATGATCAATTCCTAAGAAATGTAGCCTATGTTCGATGAGAAGACCTTGATGAACCAAGGACCAAAAAAAGAAACGGTGCTTAGGTTGGGCCTTGGAAGTCCAAATTCGACGAAAAATAGTTTTGCATTGGTGGTCCTCAAGATGTAAACTCCCACGTCTATTTAGAGTGGAGAATTGAAAATCTTGCGCATGAAACCAAGATTTGGCTTTAGAGATGCGTAAAGAGCGAAGAGGTGAACCGTCAAGCCAAAACCAATCATCATACCAAGGAGTATTAGTATGCAACTTATGCACAACAAAGTTGGAGAGAACTTGCTCAATGTGTTGGTAAATGATAATATCTTGTCTTTGAAACCCCCATTTTACTTTCGCATGTGTCCAAGAGAGGGTAGGAGAATCGTTTTTAATAGTATATAATTGATCAATATGGTGGAGATTGTAGTCAGCAAAACAATTCGCTCTATGAGAGAATTCATCATAAAGACAACCTACATTCTTTTTAAAAATAGGAGACCACCAGATCGAGTGTGTTGACAGAGAATGCAAGCTTATCTGGGAAGGTTTCCATTGCAACAAACCTCTAAGTTGGCTCCAACACTGCCAAATTTGCTTAAACGAGAAAGAACCTTTGATCTTCTGAGAACCTTCACTAATGATCCAATTGTTCCAATGAGTATTTTGCCATCTATGGTGAATACCAAGACAAGAGATGTTATGCCTAAAAAGGATCTTCTAAGGTTCATTTCCTTCAATACATCGAGTCACCCATTTGGAGGCCAAGAGAATACTTCAGTGCTCAATAGAGGCAAGGCCTAAGCCCCTGTGTTCTTTACTTAAATTGCAAGTATCCCAAGCTACTTGATAAAAAGCTTTGTGATCATCCTTATCCCCCCAAAGGAAATTCCTAAGAATGTTGTTAATGCATTGAAAGGAAGATTTGGAAGGAGCCATAAAGGAAGAGTAATAGACATGAGTGGAGCTCAAAATATGATTAACTACGATAAATCTACCTGCAAGAGATAAGGGTTTAGAAGCCCATTTCAAAGCTTTATGTTTCACCTTTTCCACCACATTGTTCCATATGGTAGTGGGAGTAGCAAATAAAGCAATAG
>MNCI01038107.1:81033-92243 GCA_015680685.1 Gnetum montanum | reverse complement strand
GCACACTCGAATAAAGACACCGTACAATTACATTCACCACACTACAGGCAGACATGGGAAAAAATCTAACTCTGAAGGGATCAAACTGCTAGAGCTTCACTACTCTAAAACTGGGATGTCAAATGAGGGAGAGTTGCCTCTTATTTATAGAAATTGCGGCTAACGGTGATATTGCGTACACGATATCGCAAGAAGATGAGATATCGCGTACGCGATATCACGGCCCATGATATAACGTGGGTGCATTATCGTGGGTGCCTTAAGGTGGCCACCAGCAAGATGAGCAATTTCATGTCTCATCAGTTAGGAATTAACAAGGCCACATGATAGTTTTATTAAATATAATATGGTAAATATCTAGATGACTTAAAGGCCTATATTAGATCTAAATATAACTTAAGCTAATGTGAAAGAAAGTTAAGCCTAAGAAAAACTAAAGTTTATTCCAGTAAAGCTATAGAAGAGTTAAGGAAACCATGAGATATCTCAAGATATACTTGGAAATAGCTTGCTTGTTAAGCAAAAAACTACATGTATTTATTATGATGGAAATTAATAGAATTGTATTGCTTGATCATTTGCTTAGGTTTGGCAAGGTCTTGGGAGTCACTTTTTATTCTATTATTTTGTCATAATGGGATCAGATGTGTGTGCTTTGTTGCACTCATGTTTTCTCCTAATTTCTTAACCTCAGTTTCTCCAACACTATTGCTAGCTAACTTCTTCCTCTTATGCATGTTTATGTTAGTTCTATATGATGCAGAAAATATCAAATTTGATAGCCTTAAAAATTTTGGTGGAAGAGAAAACATGAAAAAATAAAAAAAGGAAAGCATGAAAACAGATACACAAACTTTACATGCAACATACATTCATATGGAAGCACTCCAAAATCTAAGCAAAGAAATTTATTAATATAAAAAAAAATCTTCTTGATCCAAAGATTCTATAACCAAATAGACTTTACATTATTAAATAGGAAAGAATCCACTTTTCATAATACAAATCTCAAACATAGAGTTTTCATCATGTAGGCTACTCACTAAGCTAAATAAGGAAGTGTCCACTCTATGCAATATAGGCCAATTCATAATAGCTATTGCTAAGGTGAAAAAAGAAAAGGAGAGTAGATAACATCAATAATGAAGATAAAGAGGAGGAAAAAATGATTTCCAAAACTAAGTTCAAAATCATCATATAGAACTAATAGCTAATTTTATGTTTCATAATAGTCATTTTTACTTGATTACAAATAAAATAAAGAGTAAGATAATATCTCTTTCTTTGTTATTAAAGATCATCATTAAAGCTTTTGTGTCTTAGACTTTACATCTTCTGGATGTTTAGAAACAAGAGAGACAATGGGAATGAAATCAATCTTTTTCCCACAACTTGTCCTTGATCTAAAGAATGTCATCAATATTTATGGGATGTATGTAGGTTATCCTAAAGTTTTTACTTTGGCTTACCTATAAGTAAGAAGTTTGATGTAACCCTAAATTTCTTACTTTGGCTCACCCATAATTAGTAAGTCTGACATAACTACAATAAATGTTTAATTTGGTTTTTTCAAACAAGACTTTAACATACATGGCCATAGAAAATCAACTTAGATTAAAATAATTTTCTTTATAGTTGAGTTTAAGATAAGGACTTTTACTTATGCTCATAAATCTTTATCATGGTTCTTGGCCTTTGTTAAGAAATCCACCATGTAACCTTGTTTAGGTTTGCACACATGACCTATGAATAAACATTTCAAATAAAGTCTGACAAGTTTGATTTGTAAATGAGAGCCATCAAACTCTATGAGTTACACTACCATTGCTCTTGGACCTTGGGATTAAATGATATGCCATAAACACTTTGCTTGTTTAAATAAAAAATGTGTGATATTGTTCAAATATCAGTTCAATTCTTTTTCATAATATATGTTGTATCTACTTTGGCTTTTTCTACATAAGTTAGAGACTTGGGTACATTCTATGATTTTTTAGCACTTGAGGCCATCTTTAGCAATTTAGATTCAATGTCCTATGTCATTTGTAGCATAGTTTCCTGATATAGATCTCCAACTTGCCAGAAATGATATTTTGCATCATTAGTAACAGCATTTTAGCTCTTCTTCTAGTTTTGACATCCCACGTTAGCTTCAACATCGATTTTATATCCAACTTTCAATGTCTAATGTTAAATCTACTTTTGAAATCTAACATAAAATCTACATTTTGCACCACATCAGCTTTTCGATGTCTAGCATCGATCCTACATTCGATGTCTGACGGTGCCTTTTACATCTATACATCAATTCTCTAATATAGAAGCTTTTATAACCTTCTAGAAGATTTTGGGGGCCACTATGTCATTTCTATGTAATCTACAAGGCATTTTTGGCCTATAAATAGGAAGATACTGCTAAAAAAAAGGGTTGGCTACTTAGTATAGTCATCATTCTTTGCAATTGGTGATTTGGAAATCTCTTTCTAAAGACATTGCCTTTATACAGAATAACTACCCTCTTTTTCTCTATCCCTTTTCTATGTTGACATGTTGTTTTCCCTTTGTATTATCCCCTTGATACACAAAGAAATCCCTTGGAATTAAATCAACACAACAATCTAATCCTTCCCACTACTTTGTCAACTGTTGCATTCACTATTGTCTCTACCATATTTGCATTAGGTGCATGCATCGAAGAAAGAATGGGGTAACATAGCTCCTTGTCATACACCTCTAATCCCTAATACATATCCTAGAACATCTTTTATAGTTTCTTGATTTTTTCTTTTGTGTTTTAATCTTGGTTTTTATCCTTTGGGCTTTCTAGCTCTAAATCATCCAAATCTACTACAATTCTAGTTCCTATTTTCTTGTGTTTCTCCTTCATTTAATGCTTTGATGAATTAGATCTATTTCATGTTGCATTTTGTTTTCCATTGCTCTCATTTTTCCAACCACATACATGTTATGATACAATTTTTTTTGCATAGATCTACACATGATCTTAGTGCATTTTCTATTAGCTATTTCACATGCTCACCTTTTTTCCACTTTTAATTTACTAACATTTAGCTTGGATTATCGAATTTTATCCTATAATCCACAAGTATCCTTTCAATTTAAGGAAATTTATCTAAAATTTTAGTTTTCTTGGACCATTTGGCGGCCACGAGATTTCCTAGCTCAATTTCATGTTCGGTTGTGTCAGATTTTATTATTATGAAAATTATTACTACAACATCTTTTTGGTGCTAGAAGAAGCTCCTTTAAATAACTAAGCATTGTTTTTAAGATATGCTCTATGTTTCAGCTTTCTACAATTTTAATGTTTCCATAATTTTCTTTAATTTTTCTAAGTGTTACTGACATGCTATATTGATACACTAACATCACATTATTTCTCTATGATTCTAATGTCATTTTTTTGGCTTTTCCTACTATCTAACTCTTGTTAATGTACCAAATCAAAACATCAATGTCACATCATTTCTCTATGATTTTAACATTTTGTTTGAAACTAAAGCCTCTCACATTCTATTTCAAGTATAAACTTGTTTTTAGGAATAAACTGATACATTCATAACAACCCTATGAAGTCATAGCATTTCTATAGCCACTGCTATGGCATCATCATCTACTTCGAGCATCTTTAAAATCTAGAGAAATCAAGGGTTCTCAAGTAGACTAAGCCTAAAGGACTACAATATAGCTAGAGGCTATAACTTAATGCATAACATGTTTAAGCTCATGGTGAAGTATGATCATACTAATGAGTTATCGTCTTTTCTTTCTAATTCAAATCACCCAATTAAACTAGATGATGAGAAAGTTAAGGAGATAGCATAACTCATCATAGATTAAGAGAAGATGCAAGAACATGTTCACCTCTAGATTAAAGAAGCTAGGATGAAGAAAGTCCTAGATTAACCTCTTGGTCCATACATAACTCTCAAATCAAGAAGAGGAAATGTTGCCTCTAAGTTAGATATCCATTGGACAGATGAAGATGAAGAGCAACCAATAGGAAAGCTTAGCAAAGGCAACCTTAACTCATATCACATCCATAACATGAACATCTCTACAACTCATGGTACTACACCTATATTTGTTCCACTTACCACTAAACTATTCAGCCTTTCTACAACTTTTGTTTTACCATACTAGTTTTTTCCACCTAACAATGTTAGCAATCCATATTCCATTTTTAAATCCTTTGTTGCACCTTTGAAACTACCTATTCTATCCCTCAACCATAGTCTACCATACCTCCATTCCAGTCTTTTTCACTTTTTGCTTCTACTTCATAGCTATTTAGCATTCCCCAGCCTACCAATGTATTTTCCTTTCTTGTATATCCATCCAATCCAATGGCTTAAGGTATATCATCTCCTCAAAATTTTTTACCCATTTCCTATGTGCATCCTCCCTTAGCCTCTTCCCCTGCTACTATGGTTTTATCTATGACCAATTCCCTTGGAATAGATCCATAACTACTTGTATTACTTAATGACAGGATGCTCTATTTTCAAAACAATGAAGAAAAAATTAGAAAAGGTATTCAACTTGCAAGAAAAATCTTCTATTTTCTCGGACAAGATCTTAAGTAATCCCATTAACTCTACAATTCCTTTGCCAATCTTGCCTAAGGAAGTTTCATTGCCTACTTTTACTAAGTGTCACAATGAAACAGAAGACCCCATAAATCATGTGGTTACATTTAGGAATGAATGCATGATTTTGACTTCTTATCCATATATTTTGCTAAGATGTTTCTTAAACTCTCTTTCTGGAAGAGCTTTGGAATGATACAAGTCCCTATCACATAGATCTATTACCTCTTTAGAGCAACTACTTGCAACTTTCATTGAACATTTCAAGCTCAATATATCTTAAAGTCCCAACATGATGTACTTCATGGGCATCAAACAAGTTTCAAATGAATCTATCAATAAATTCATCTCTTAATGGACAATGATATCAACAAAACTACCATATCATTTGGAATGTCATTTGCAAGGCATCTTTGAAGCAATAGTAATTAACTACATTCATAAAAGGATGGCTTACCCAAAGCCTTATTGTCTCAATGATGCTTTCTTTTCTTCCCAACACATTAAAGAAGTAGTTATACAATGCAATGACTAGGAATTCATGTCATTTAGTAACAAGGCTAATAAGGTTACTAAACAAAAGAAAGGAACACCAAATTTTGCAGGTGCTTGCTTTTTATCTAAAGGAATAAAACAATATTTCCTCAATTGCTTTCTCTTACACTCAACTACATAGGCCTCAAAGAAGTAGAGACCAATACACCAAGGAACCTATGAGGTACTCTCTACTTCTAAAGAATCTTCTTAGAGATGGCCACCTTAAGAAGAAATAGATCTCTAATCAAGTAAGAGAGTGCTACTATTATATTTAGCTAATAACTATGGGTCCTTCTCAAAGATAAGAAAGTGACCTTAAGGTGCCTAAGTAGTATGACTACCAAAAGTAGTGCTATTATCATGAGATTAGTGGGCCTAATATAGATAACTATACACATTTAAAGGATAACATCTAGGATCTCATTGATAAGGATAAGATAGTGATGGAGAATGATTCACCACTATGCATCTAGATAAATAGCAACTAGAAATGTATTCTAGAATTTCTTTATAATTTGAGGCATAATTTCAACTTTCAAGCCTAAATACAAAGCTTGTAAGTTTCCATCCAAAAAGCCTTATGTAATCCACTTATCTAATTACTAGTAACTTAGGGAGTCATTACTATAGTCTCAAAAGCCTTATGTGATTCATTGGTTTAAGTACACTACCACACCATCCAAAAAAAAGTGTTCCTATCCACCTCCTTATCATATTCATGCTACAAATTCCCATCATACTACTCTTATTCAATCTACACATCCATTCAATTCTCATTCTACTTTATCTTATACTGAATCTTAGAACACTCTTACATTTACTATAGTTTAAACATATTCTTTTCCTTCATCTCACATGAAAATCCTCATGCGTAGTCAACAGACCAATGAGTCACATTTAGCTATGCAAAAGGAGAAGGCTATTAATGCATCGAAGTAACCTTCTAGAATAATAAAGAAGGTTTCCTTCTAGCAACTATAGGAGACTGCTTCTTCAAAAATAAAAATCCATTGCATTCTTCTAATTCTATATAGCTACTTATAGTAGCACCTGCTCCATAAGCATCTCATCCCATGGATAATAAGGTCTTATAGTAGTTGATCATCATTGTCCATTCTAAAGATGCTAACTTGTTCTTGTATGAAGTTATGGTAACCTTTAAAGGATATTTTGCTATACTATATGATGTTCTTAAGAGAATCATGGTCCCAAGTGATATTTCTACTTAGACATAAGCTATATCTTCCTTTCTTTAGGTCCCTTACTATGGATCACACAGTTTAAACTTCCATGATAAGAACATCAAGCCTAATTTGAAGACAAGAGATATTTGTCAGCTTTCACTCTATATCACCATCAAAGTATTTCTAGAAGCTACAGTTCCAATGATACATGTTGATGATGGCACCAAATCAAATGTGATCAAATGGGCTATTATCAAGCATTGCAGTCTCCATGTTTAGATAGCTTTTAATAAAACCTATACAAAACTTGTTTTGTTTAAAGGTACACAAGTAGAGGTTATAAGTTCCATTAGATTACCTTTCATGGTAGCAAATTTTGTATAGTCTAAAGCCATCTTCATGGTGATACTTAAGTGTCTTGGTATTAATGATAGACTAAGATGTCATTGGTTAGCTCAACATCGAACCATATCTTCTACTATAGATCAAGAGATACATATCTGTATTTACAACAACGAGATAGTCATTTTTATGAATAGATGAATCCTAAATGTTTCTCATCCAAATTAAGAAGTGCAATCTTATTAGCTTAGTGGAAAACTATCCAATATTAAACTTGAACCTATAGGCAAGCCCATAGTCCCTTACTCTCCTAAAAGCTCTAAGGTTATGATTAATCTAATAGATTTAGGTAACGAGTCTACTTCTATCATTGAGTTTGTTAACTTAGGCTTTGATGAACTAAATATATCCTTGCCTACGAAGAAGGAGCTATCTTATCCTTCTTATTTAACTACTCAAAATTTAATATAAATATGATAACCTTAGATGCATAAGTTACTTTGTAAACTTGTTCTTATTTGTCTCTAAGTGGTAGACATCTACTAACACCTTTTAGGATTTCTCTTTAATTGTTTTCCTACTCTTTACTATCATTAGGAAATAATGGTTAGTGAAATAAAATTGATGTTAACTTTTTATATAGACTTTTTCTCTTAATTCCTTATTATTAGTGGGCAATGTTAATTTGATAAGAGGTTGTTAGGTTTGACAAGTCACATTAATTCTAGTTGTAAATATGTAAAAGATGGCTAAGTTAAAATTGACATGAAAAAACCTTTTCTTTCTTCAAACTTTGGTACAACTGACATACATCATAACTTTTCATGTGATGTCTTATTGTAATGTTAAAAAGACTTGATTTTTCACAAAATTTTTGCATCATTCACAAAAGATAAGAAAAATACAAAATAAAAATGATGCTCAATAGCATTATTTATTTCCAATAGCTTCCTCCTCTACCTCTTCGTCAATTTGTAGTGGAATTGACACTTCTGCTAGTGTTTGATTGCTTTCTCTAGGATCTATAGGCAAAATCAAGACAAAATAGGTTATTTTTATTTTATTTTATCATTTAGATAAAGTAAAATAAAATGTCTATCTCAAGTTTTAATGCTTACCCTACATTTTTCTATAGATTTCTAAAATATGTTGTTCTATCTTCTCCAAACTTAGGTTGATGGTATCTAATCAATCAAATTTTGAGCTTGGAATATTTGATAGAATAGTTTCTCACTCTTATCCATAGGCTTTTCACTTCTCCAAGGAGATATCATCATCTTCCCCTTCTGCAATAGGTTCCTCTTCAAGACTCCTTTGCTCCTATTTTGGTATGGTAATTATCATACTATTTGCAAAATCTTCAAATAATTCCTCTAACTTGGACTATTTAATAAATATACTTTTTATTTCACTATCTAAAAATAAAATTTTATTCTCTTTTACTAGCTTACAATACTCTCTTTTGTACCATCACTTATTGATTTGATGCTTCCATTGCCAACTCTTCCATGCTGCTATTGAATTCCTTAGACTAGTCATTGAATGTATCATTACCAACATTGACCACTTTCTTTTCATCAGTGCCATTTGAAATTTCATAACTTTAATTCTTTCTATACAATATGCATGGGGATGAGGGTTGTATCTAACCATATTGTTACCTCAAATATCTACTTCTAATAGCTCTACTTGTTCTGATAATATCTCTATTTACCTTTCATGATCTTCCTTATCTTTTCATGCTTGCTCTAATTAATCTAATAGTATGACATTGGTGTTGGCATGCTTTATGGACAACACTTCAATATCCTTAGAATAGTTGAGAGTAGCATTTATTTTGTTAATAATAATCTTCTTTGCTACAACATCAATATTTATTGCTAGATCATGGAAAGTTACCTGATTCTCATCCAACGTTATTCTTATTTCTACATTTCAAGTAATAGAATGTCAAATTCTCCACCTCTAATCATGAACATTATTCTGTAGTAATAATATTCTTAACTTATATTCCTTTGGATATATTAACTACATGTTTGTCTTCGTATCCTCCACCAAGTCTTTCAACATCATCTACTTGTTCTTTGGACAAACCTCGATTTTTCTTTTAATCTTTGGCAAAGAGAAGAAAATTATTAAGTTTCTTTAACATCAAAATAATTAATGTACAAAATTTATGTGCATTGTCAACCACACTTACCATATGATGTGGAAATCTTGGAACTTATCACCTCCATGATCCATTTGCAAACCTTCACGTTGCTCAAAATTTGTTTACTAACTAATGGAGTGATGTCCACCAGAGGTGGAGGAGGAATCTTGAACTATGGTAGTTCAAATCTTCCTCTATCACTACCCTCAAATTCTTCATGACCTTTTCCATTGAGGTTTAAATCAAAGAGGTTCAAAAAATCCATACTTTCTTTATCCCCTTAATTTTCCTTGGATGAAAATAAGTCATGCAAGAAATCCTTTTTCTCTTGACTTATACCTTCCTTGTACCCTTCAAGAATCAAAGAAAGACTAGAACATATTCTTTTCATCTCACAATCCAATGCCCTTCTATCTTGAGAAACTTCTATAGTCAAAACAACTAATTGTTAGTATTATGTTGTTCTCTAGTGATGTCAAAACTAGAAACTACACCATGTCAATGCAACTTTGTGCAAAAATTGCAAAAATGACAAATTTACAAAAACACTTACTTATTAACACCTCCAATTTCTCTTGTAAGATCTTAACTATTGAAGTCTTATAGAAGATTTCTTCCTCAAAAAAAAGTTTCTTCTTTTTTGATGCTTACCATTTTTTCATCATTTTGGAGGTGCTCTTCAAAATCCCCTCCTTCCCTACTCCTATGTCATAACTTATTTTCTTCAAGGACTCATCAATATTGTTAGATAATAAGGACCCAACTTCTTCCTTGGTATTTGAAACTAACATTAAATAACCACTACCTCTGATGCTATAGGCTGATATCTACCTTCCCAAGTGGTGGCACAATGGGGGCCTAATGTCTATTTTTAAGTAATGTCATCTTACTTCTCTCCTTTGTGGGTAAATAATATTTTCACTATCTTTATTAGCCCATAGTAAAATTCAAAATTGAGCTACTTGCTTATTGTCTTCTTCTTTCCCTTCTTGTATTCTTGGGATAGCTTCTNTGGATCACACGTGTAACACTCGTATTCGTATGGTTGAGTGTAGGGGTACCTCACCACTCATCAAAAGGGTAGCTAACTAGGCATTAGTAATTTGTCAAGGTGTAGTAAAAGAGATGAAGAAGCTATCCCAAGAATACAAGAAGGGAAAGAAGAAGACAATAAGCAAGTAGCTCAATTTTGAATTTTACTATGGGCTAATAAAGATAGTGAAAATATTATTTACCCACAAAGGAGAGAAGTAAGATGACATTACTTAAAAATAGACATTAGGCCCCCATTGTGCCACCACTTNCCGTTCCCACTTACTGTTCATACCCTAAACCAATGCAACCTTGGTTACCGAACGCTATTCGTTACTCGGATCACCAAGCGTAACGCACATGCTCGAAGCGGTCATACTGAATGCACTTAACTATGGGAGAAGGGTTGAGAGAGATTTAATTAACTAATAAAGCATTTAAATGATGAACAATAAATAACAATAAGTATAGTCCTATCTAGCTTAGTCCATGAACTATAACGTTTATCCAAGAAGTTCGTCTTTATTTCTGTACACAAACTTGTGTTCAGGTACAATATTTGCTCGAATAAAGTTATGTTCACTTTGGAGCTCCCACTGTGGGCACATGGAAATTATTCTATCTCTGGAGAAGAAAAAATGCCAGAGTTTCGCTACGGTCTAGGCCTAAACTTAGAAACAAGGGAGAGCCGCCTCTTATTTATAGATTTGGTGACGCACTGCGATATCGTGGCCCATGCAATATCGCGTCCCATCATACCCTAATGACTGAATAAAAACTCATCCTTGAGTTCCTTACAAAATATTGGGAAGGTATGGGATTATTAACTTGAATGGAACTAATGGTGATTGGGATGACATGTGAATGGATCATCATTACAGTACATGACAAAACTGGTGTTCACGATAACAAGAGTGAACACCTTATATAATTGACATCAGGCCTTATTTGGCAGTTAAGAGAGAAGAGAGAAGAGAGAAGAAGTCTGTTGCTACCAATGCCAAGGTTGTGCCTTTCATTGTCTATCCGTAAGCACGCCATCCATCTCGTTCCTTGCATAGCTGCTTCAGCACCGGTCCATTCCATGTGTTCCCTCCAGATCCAATCCATTGTTATATGATTGTCATCTACATACACAACACAGTCTTTATATTAGCAAGGGTAAATGAATCATAATGCAATTGATACCTTGCTTCGGCAAAAGGCCCATTGGATGAGTTGTGGTATGGCTGATATGGATTTGGAGATATAATAGTGGTGACTACCGAAGGTGTAGGGGTTAGGAGAAAATAAAAAAAAATTGGACCAGGACCCCCATGACTAATCATGAACCTCTAGTAGCGATACAATGGA
>MNCI01038107.1:63516-78408 GCA_015680685.1 Gnetum montanum | reverse complement strand
ATAATCTTCCTTGGGCATATGTCCCAAGGGTTCTCCTAGTTTCGTGTCTTAGCCCATCTACGAGGTGGTAGAGTTAATCCCGTTGTGCGTAACCATGGCCCAGGCAACGATGTAGCAATGCATAATATTGGCCCATGGCAGCATCCAAGGGTTCATGAGTATCCTACTTCCATCCTTGGATCTGCTTACTCAAGTTGGACACTCTAGAGTACGTTTGGTATTTATCGTTGAAGAGTTCTAATATCGTACTCCACCTCCTAATGGTTTTCGATTCTAAGGACCGATACCAACTCTCTACTCCTTTATGAGTGTCCTAGGAAACAACTTTAACTTCTGTCACTCATTTTCAATATTTTGCAAGGCACAGGCATCATGAAATGCCTATAAATAATTCTATGGATTAGCGTTATATCCCCCCTCAAATCGTGGGATATTATTCATGTCTAGTCTCTTGATTCGGCTATCTTTCTGGTGCCTTGTAGGTATTCTCACTGCCTCCGTAATATCTAACATACTTTGGGTGGCTAGTAGGGGTTCTTCATGATCATCTCTCTTATGACTTCTATGATGCCTACGTGGTTCCCTACTTTCCCTTCTTTCATGCCTTGACTCCCTAGAATGCCCTCATCCTCACTCTCGACTCTCTCGTTGAGGTCTCTCATTTTGCTTACCCTTATCCTCACCATTGTGCTCTTTGTGATTGCATCTTGATGTGGAAGGAGAGGATGAATGATGTGATGAAGGGAAAGAAGAAGGGAAATCATCACCATGACGATGTTTCTTACCTTCTCTTCGGTGGCTATGGCCCTGATCGTGATGAAGATTTGAATGCTTGTCCTTGTCATGTGTTTTTGTTCCCTCAGTGAATACTTGGTGTTCATGGGGATCAGAACTAGGATTTTGTATCAAGGAGCATAGTTCTAATACCCCACCTCCTTACTATTGTTAGAAGGGGAAACATCATTTGATAGAGAACCTGTTATAATTGGTTCACCATCTCCAATTTTGCTTAGGACGTGCAGGATCCCTTTGCCGTTCAACAATGTATGGTGGCTCTCCTGCCGCAAGTCCCGTTAACTTTGCGCTTCTATGTGATGATAATCCCTTGTGTTGAAATCACCTACAATGTATTCAGCATATAGTTATGTCATGCCTATTTGTGCAAGAGCATGAAGGAGCATGTTAGGGACTACACGATCCGGGGGTAACACTATGTTACCTTGCAAATCTCACCAACGCAGCTATTCATCCTAATGAAGGATAAAAGTGAAATTGGGTATATACTCATCATGATGAGTATATACCACTCGATACTGTTGAGGAACTGACGGTTTGCAGTTATGTTTGTTAGACTGCCAACGGTCTCTTGGGTGATCCCTAGGCGGTGAAGTGCTTTTATGAGAAGAAGACATCTTAGTTTAATTTGGTGTGCTATTTGTTGTTATGTTATTTTTCGTATGATTAACCCTAAGGGTTATTTTAAGCTCCCAACGATGTGGATAATTTCCTATGTTCTACTTAGCACACAAACAACTTAGTCCCCGGCAACGGTGCCAATGATGAGTGGCAAGGTACGTCTACACTCAACCATACGAATACGAGCGTTACACGCACGATCAGGTTGAACTCTGTAGACTAAGTGCCTACACCCCTTATGGAACACTTAAGGTTAATCGTTTGTTGTCTTCCCAGACTTACTTGTATTTGTCACAGTTGTATGGTTAAGTTTGAGGCATATGATTTTTATGTCTTTTCAGTTTTATCTCCTATGCTAATGAGGTGAAGGGTGAAGAGACTAATTAACTAACTTTAACTAACTAACTAAGCCTTAATTAACCTAGCATCAGCATCCATTCCCACTTACCATTCACACCCTGAACCAATGCAACCTTGGTTACCAAACACTATTCGTTACTAAGATCACCAAGCATGACGCACGTGCTCGAAGCGATCATACTGAATGCACTTAACTATGGGAGAAGGGTTGAGAGAGATTTAATTAACTAATAAAGCATTTAAATGATGAACAATAAATAACAATAAGTAAAGTCCTATCTAGCTTAGTCCATGCACTGCAAGGTTTATCCAAGAAGTTCGTCTTTATTTTCGTACACAAACTTTTGTTCAGGTACAATATTTGCTCGAATAAAGATCCGTTCACTTTGGAGCTCCTATTGTGGGCACATGGAAATTATTCTATCTCTGGAAAGGAAAAACTATGAGAGTTTTGCTACGGTCTAGGCCTAAACTTAGAAACAAGTGAGAGCTACCTCTTATTTATAGATTTGGTGGCACATTGCAATATTGCTTACTCGATATCGTAGGGGAAGACGTGATATCACGTACGCGATATCGCGAGGGATGCGATATCGTGGCGGACGTGATATTGTGTACCCGATATCGTGGGCCATGCAAGATCGCATCTCATCACCTTTCTTTGGTCATTACCTCATACAAACCCATATAACCAACTTGGGGCCAGTTTCCATTTTTTTCCAATCTTGTTATAGAAGAGTCATTCCATGAATAAAGGGAAAAATTTCTTTAAATATTTTTTGCTCACATTATGGACATTAATGACATCCCTCTTCTCTAACCCAACCCACCCTTCTACAACTACCAATTCTACTAAATCTAGCTTCAAATTGTCAATCTTTATTTCCCACTCTGGAAATCCCAACCAATACCTCAATGTAGCTAGATTCCAAGTGATGATCACTTACTTCTAATATACATGCACCACAAAAACTACTTTAGCTATAGAATAGTTCTTTATTAGGCCTACAAATTTTGCTACATGAGGGTAGGGATGCTTTAGGCCTAAAGCATATAAAATTCTCACCCTATTAAACTTCTCAAAATATCTTACACCCTCTCTCTTGAAGAGCTACTTTTAGGTACTTTATGTCTTGCTAATGGATCTTACTTCAAATTCTTCACTTGCTCTCATGATGTTAATATACTTGGCATCATCAATGCTTATTTAAGCTGCAAGTAAGCATAAATCACCATTAGCGAATCTTTCTTCTATTTAACTTCTAAAAATAACAAAATAGACAAAAATAAACTAACTCCTACTTACCCTTTGGCTTTAGGATGATCCTAGACCTCTTTCTTCATTCTACATTTTCTCTACGGACTTCATTGCATAGTGGATGAATCCATCCTTAACTATTGTATTTGTTTCAAAACTTATGTACTTTTAATTCTTTATAATGTACATCAAAATGAGACATCACCTAAGGTCTTCAATTTCAATGTTGGGAGTGATCTTGCAATAAGTTTTGCAAGAATACCAAATGATTAGAACTCTACATGTCTTAGTCATTAAATTTGCACATAAAAAACTTCTAAAGTTAGTTTCTTTTAGGCAATAAAAGACTAAATTTTCTTAATTCTTAGATTTCTAATCTCACCTCTCAAGAAAAATCTAAGAGCTTGGTGGGTTGGAAATTTCCCTAAAAATATAACTTTCCAACAATAATGTGTTATTGACATTGAACTACCAATATTCCCTCTACTTCCATAACTTTTTAAAGCATTTCCTGTATACTAGAACATCCTTAGAAAACTCTTTAATGTTGGATTGTAGCTCAAATATTATCTCTATGAACTTAGCAGAGAATCCAAGAATATTTGTCTCTAAAGCCCATAAAATTTTTAGAAATTAAAATGATCCCACGATAAAATTTTTGCCACACTATTTTTGGAATGTTGCTTCCCTAGCACTTTTACTTACTTGTCTGTCAATTCTCAAATGTTCTAACTTTCCCTCTTGCTATTACTTTCATTACTTAGAAACAACATACGATGTAGGATTTTTGACATCTGCTCACTTTTGACCTTTTAGCTTAGCTTTTGACATTTTCTCTTGGATGGCAAATTTGACTTCTTGATTCTAGGCCAAGTGTGCATGGATACCTACCTAGAGTCTCTGCTTCCTTTAACCAGTAGTGTCCAGTGCTTTACCCACATGAAGAAAAATGTAGATAAAGTCAAAGTATTTTTCTTGATTTTTGAGTTGATGGGCAAATGTAAACTATTTTTGCCCTAAATCACCTTTATTTTGCATAAATTTCTTTATTTTTACTATGTGGAATGACTTCTTAAGTTGCCCAAGTATGGCCCCAATCATTTCCTATAAATTTGAAAGCCATATATGGATAAAATGACTAGTTTTGAAGGTAATAAAGTTGAAATTTTATTTTCCTTGCAATTTCATGATTTTTCATATTCCTTTCTTCTCTTATTTATGCATCTACCACTAATATCAACTTCCATTCTTGATTCTCAATTCATTATCATTAGTCATTAATGCAACCAAATTATCATGCAACCATCATATTAAATGCATTATCAAAATTTCTATGACTCATTTTCTCATAATCTAGAATTTTAGATATTCCAAAATTATCACATCTTGAAGATCAAGTGTCAAAATTACATAAGTTAACAATTCAAGGGGAAGTTTTTAACAAAATTGGTATCAAAGCCAGCCACCATGAGCTACAATAAGAAATAGTTAAATGTCTCATTATCTTAAATGGGACCCAAGATTTCATTCTTTGAAAAGGAATGATAAAATGACTTCTAAACATTAATGTAGTATGAGATATGGTAGTACCTATAAAATGTCATATCAAAGTTACCCCAAAAGAAGAAAATAAAAACAAAGAAGATCCTTTGGTTCAAGAACTCCTAAAAGAAGAAAGTAGAAGAATAAAGATTCACATGCAAGAATGATCATTATTTTTAATGTATCAAAAAAATATAGTTGGAATATTATACTCATTAAAGACTGCCAAAGAAGTATGGGAAATATTATCCTCAAATTATCTAAGCAACACCAAAAATCAACATATAAAAGAACTGTTATATATAATCCAATTTGATAAATTAGAAATCATATGGGATGAAGATATTAAAGAGTTGTTTACAAATATGTACATCAACATAAAAAAACATTTATGAATTTAGATGTGGCTTTACTCAACATCAAAAGTACAAAAAATTGTGGTAGCTCTTTACAATGATACTAGATACCAAAACATGATGATGAACTTTCTACAAAATATAGAATTCAAGAAACGCATTGTGGATGATCTAGTTGTTCAAATCAAAACACTTAAAAGTTTGAGAACTAATAAAAATAATAAAGAACAAGTCTTCACAGCTAGAAAAGGAAGAGAATGGTTTAATAGAAGTTATTCTCAAAACTAAAGCAACTCAAACAAGGTAGAGACTTTACAAAGAAATAACAGAGGTAGAGCTTTCATAAGAGGAAGATGGAACTCATAAGGATAGAGAAATGTTCAAATCCCTTTATGTAGACTTTGTAATAAAAGAGGCTCAACCATAGAAGGATGTTGGTATAACTCTAGACTTGATGCTCTTTAACTCCAAGATAAAGATGAAGGAGTAGTAACATCAAATCAAGAAGATCACCAAGGTAAGATCAAAGCTCTCAATTCCAACAAAATAATTAAGTAAAATTCTTGGATTATAAATAGTGGATGCTCAAACAACATGACACCATACAAGTCTTACTTTCTTCAATAGAAATCAAAAAGAATTGGTAGCATAAAATAGGATATGGTAATCACCTTAACATAGAAGGAGTTGGAAACTACATTATCAAATTGCCAAACAACTAGGTTATAGTAATCATTGATGTTTTCTATGTATCAAATCTCTTAAATCCTCTTATCTTAATAAGAAAAATGGCCAAGAAATAAATAAAAATCATCTTCAAAAATGATTGGTACATTATTAAAAAGTAAAACAAAAAAAAGCATTAGAACAAAATCCTGCAACAATAGAATCTATTGCATAGATTGCATTCACTTTGATTTGAGAGGAAACCTCATCCAAGATAATAATCAAACCATCAATTAGATTATTGATTTAGAAAAACATTACACAAAAACCCATCTAAAAGCATTTCCAAACATTAAATAAAAAATGCATAAGAAGCCAAAATTTGACATAAAAGATTGGGACACATCTCTTATAACAAACCAGAAAAAATAACAAAAGTTAAAGAAAGAAATAGGAATACAAATTAGAGATGCTACTAATGAAAAATGTGAAATATACATGCAAGGAAAGAAAATCAATAGTTCTCACACAACAACTATGCAAAGAAAAGATAACCCTCTTATTCTTCTTCACATGCATCTCATTGGAATTATGTTTATCACCTCTATAGGAGGAGATAAATTGGCATGAAAGATTTTTAGAATTCAAATGAAAGGACAGAATTACAAAATAATCCCAAACCATGGGTACAAATAAATCACCCTCAAGAGTAAATGTTGGGTAATAACTTTGAAATAAGAAAAACTAGATCTAATTCCATTAGCAACATAGCATACTTAGATCTCTTTCATGAACCAAAGAATCTAGAAGAATCCTTGAGAAAAAATACATGGAAAGAAGCTATGAATAGAGAACATGAAGCCATCATGAAAAAAAAAACATGGTAATTATTGGACAGACCAAAAGAAAAAACGTTAATTGACTATAAATGGTTGTACAAGACCAAATTTAATGAAAAAGGAGAAGTCATCAAACATAAAGTAGGACTAGATACAAGGGGATTTAAACAAAAGAAGCACATAGACTTTAAGGAGAAGTCATCAAACATAAAGTAGGACTAGTTACAAGGGGATTTAAACAAAAGAAGCACATAGACTTTGAAAAGAGTTTTTCTCTAGTAGCAAGATTCAAAATCATCAAACTCATTCTCTCAATTTTTATTCATGAAAAACTGAAATTATATCAAATGGATGTAAACTTAGCTTTTATAAATGGTAGTATTAATGAAAAAGTGTATATTTATCAACTAGAAGGATACACCATCAAAGGTAAGGAAGACAAATTCTAGAAATTAAAGAAAGCCCTATATGGCCTAAAACAAGCTCCAAGAGCTTGATGTTATAGATTCAATGACTATCTTCTAAAAAGTTGATACTCATCTTGCATGTTTGAACTAACACTCTACTATAAGCATGATAATAGGAATTTCATAATAATCTCCTTCTATGTATATGATCTCATCTTCACAGTGACAAATGATGAACTTATAGAGGACATTAAGAAAAACATAAAAAAATGAATTTGAAATGAAAGACCTAGGGGACTTGAAGTATTTCTTGGAATAAATGTTGATTAAGACAAGGAGGGAATCAAAATTTATTAAAAATATATGCAACATGTATTTTAGAAAAGTACAAAATCAACAAAAGAAAAAGTACCAATATTCCTCTTCCTCATAACATAAATCTAAAGAACAAAGACAAAACAACCATATTTGATGCCACTTTATACAAAAGCATGATTGAAGTACCTAGATTTCTTTGTCCACTAGACTAGACTTGGAATTTGCCACCACTTTTTTATTAGATATATAAAAGCCATAGAAAATCATGAAATTAGTTACACCAAAGGAGATGGACAATTTCATGCTTATTCAAACATTAATTAGGAAGGAGTCCATAATGATAGAAAATCTACATCAAGATCAATAATATTCCATGAAAATAATGTAATATATTGGAAATAAAAAAAATAAACATCTGTCACTCTTTCAACTTATGAAGAAGAATTTATTGCCATAACAAAATGTACTCAACACATCTTATGGCTAAAAAAACTTAGGAATCATATTATTTTTTACATAAAAGTCTCCATCAACTCATATTGTGATAACAATTTAGCCATACAACTCTTAGATGAACATGTTCTTCATAAAAAATCAAAGCACAGTAATACAAAATATTATTTTAAGAAAGAATAAAAGAAGGTTAAAATCAAATCATTACATGTGAATACTAATGAGCAATTAGCACACTTACTCACCAAATCTCTTTTCCATTATAGGTATGAGCATGTTTGCAATAATATAGACAATAAGAGAACAATAAGGAAAGAAGACAAAGAAAACATTATAAACTAAAGGAGAGTTTATTAACATGTAGTGTTCAATGCTCTACCCACATGAAGAAACATGTACATAAAGTCAAAGTATATTTATTTATTTATTAGTTGATGGATGGATGTAAACTATTTTGGTTCTAACTCACCTTTATTTTGCATAAATTTCTTTATTTTTACTATGGGGAATGACTTCTTAAGTTCTCCAACTATGACCCTAATCATTTTCAATAAATTGTAAGGCCATACATGAATGAAAATACTAGTTTTAAAGGTAATAAATTTGACATTTGATTTTCCTTACAATTTCATAATTTTTCATATTTCTTTCTTCTCTAATTTATACATTTATTACTAATATGAACTTTCATTATTAATTATCAATTCATGATCATTAGTCATTAGTGCAATCAAATTATCAAGCAACCATCATATTAAATGCATTATGAAGATTTTTATAATTCATTTTCTCACAATCTAGAATTTCAAACATTCCAAAATTATTACATCTAGAAGATCAAGAGTCAAAACTACATAAATCAACAATTCAAGAATATTTTTTTTAATAGCTTCAAACTTTCATCTTAATTCATCCTACAAGCTAAGTACATAGGATTCTAGGTCTCTCATTTCTTGACTAAATATTAAATCTATCTTCTCTCATATTCTCTTTAGATATTTCAAGGAATGAACTTATACCTTAGTTAGATCTCTCTTTCCTTGATCGAGAATCTCTTCTAACCAACAATCAATTGATTGACATCCCAGTACTAAGTCATAAGGGTGAACAAAATACTCTTCAACTTAATGCTCTTCTTTCTCAAGACCTTCAAGAGTCCATTCTAATTACCTTACAAAAGCACTCAATTGTTTTCAATTGGGGATACAATTACATTCTTGGTTTAGACCCAAATCTAGTTTAACATAACATCATCTTGGAAGAAGGTTTCAAACTTTTTAAGCAAAAGGTTAGAAAAGTTCATTCTATTATAGCTTTCACTATAAAAGAAGAGATTACCAAACTCTATAATGTTAGATTCATCTGTCTTATCAACTATTTTGTTTGGTTTTCTAACATGATTGTAGTTTTCAAAAAGAATGATGGCATTCGCATATACATTAACTTTCGAGACCTTGACAAGGTAACTATTAAGAATGAATTTCCTTTATCTAACATTGATTAGTGTATTGATTCTATAGCTACTAATGCTCTTCTATCCTTCATGGATGGGTTTTTTGTTTATAACCAAATCTAGATAAATCTAGAGAACCAATAATATACCATGTTCATGACTTCTTAAGGAACATTTTGCTATACTAAAATGCCCTTTGAACTCAAGAATGCTAGAGCTACATATAAACAAGCTATGACTTTGATCATTAATGATATGATGTTCAAAATAATTAATGATTATATTAATGATTCAACCATCAAATCCACCTTAGCAACTAATCATGCTTTTAACTTAGATTAAGTTCTAAGTCATTGTGACAAGTTTAACCTATGTCTTAATCCCAAAAAATGCATTTATGTAGTTCTTAGGGGCATGATTTTGAATTACATTATTTTTCAAGATGGTACAGCTATTGACCCTGATAAGATCAAAGCTATTCTAGATCTTACACTACTTAAAGACATTTGAGATATGTGTATACAATAAGGTTATCTTCAATCGGTCTTCTGCTTCATCTCCAAGCTCGCTATTCACCTTCATCCCTTAATTCATTTGCTTTGTAAATCTACTTATTTTATCCTAGATGAGAAGTACCAAAAGGTCCTTGATTCTATCAAAGAAGTCTTAACTACTCTTCCCATTCTTAACCCTCCATAATTTAATTAACCTTTTTACCTTTATCTTTCCAAATCCAACCCTTCAATATTTATCATGCTTTCTCAAATATGGGAAGGTGGAGTTGATTTTCCAATGTACCATATATCTCATCCTTTTTTAGACTGTGAGACTAGATACTCTAATATTGAAATTTTTTTGCTAAGTCTTCTCTTCACTCTCAAAAAAGTGTAGACACTATCTTATCAATGCTAAATTCTTTATTATCTATAAAGATAAAAATTTTAAGATCATTGCTAACAACCATTCAGACAACCATCACCTAGCTTGTTGGAAGAATTTTCTTATTGAGTTTGATCTTTGTTTTCTATTAGAATAATCAATCAAAGGTCAAACTCATCTCTTCTTATGAAATAACTAATGTTATTCAAAGCTTATACATTAATGCTAAGGATTTAGTTGGTATCCTTTACTTCAATGAAACACACACTTCCTTTGGATCCAATGTAGCTTGTGTCATTATTCTTTCCACTAAATAAGTTCTCTATTGGGCTTACAAGCTTGATTTTTCTTATACTAATAACAAAGTTGAATACGAGGTCTCTTACAAGCTTTGCAAAATCAAGTAAAAAATATTACTATTTATGATGACTTTCAACTCATGATAAAAATGATGACTATGAATGCAATGCTCCTCACTTGGTTTCTTACTAAAAAATGGTTAAGGCACTTATCTTTCCTTTCATTGATCATAGTTTGAGCCACATCCCACATTCCAAAAACATATTAGCTAATGCATTGGCAACATTTTCCATCCATGGTAATTCTTCCACTATGTGAGATCAACTCATGTAATATGTTTACTTGACACCTATCATGTAATCTCCTAGCGTATTAGTAAGTGCTATTAATACAAAAGATTTCATTTAGTAATATGATGATCTTATTCATTACCTCATAACTAAGAAAACTTCTAGTCATCTCATGCTTGCTGATGAGCTATGAGGTACCCCTATGCCCAACCATATGAATCACAGGCGTTCATGCACAACTTGGTCGAATTCCATAGACTGCAAGCACTTACGTACACTGAATTCTAGCCAAAAAAACCTTAGTTAGAATAGTCTTTGTCTTCCCAATCTCACCTATGATATTCTAAAGTGATGGTTGAGTGAGATTGAGGCAAATGATTTTTATCAATTTTCTTTTTATCTTTAAAGGTCTAATTCTTTTAATGTAGGAAATGGAAAGTTGTGTAATTTGTAATTGTTCTACTTTATCGCTTAACTCTCCCTAGCATAAGCAACTAATCCCATCTTCTGTGCACATGCTGAGCATATCCTAACCACTACTGGGTTACCAGACATTAAGTGTCACTGGGTTACCAAGTGTCCAATATATGTTCAAGATGGTCGTGCCTATGGTTCTCATAAAATATGAAAAGGAAAATAATCGTAAAGTAATAACAATAAAAGCTTTTGGAATTATTTAAGTTTTCAAATATGAAAATGTTTTAATGCTTAAGTGATTAAATCCAAAGGCTACAAGGAATGCTCGAAAAGCTTGTCTTTATTGTTGGTCACACCAATGGGCTCGAGTACATTAGTGCTCGAATAAAGAGTCGTACACCTTTCTCACACCTATTGCGGGCACTTGGGAAATATTCTAACTTACATGAAAAAAAACTATAAGAGATTCACTACAACTACCAAAAGGATGTCATAAATGCTGCAGGTGCACACATATTTATAGTAGAAGATAGACTCTACATTACCGAGGTCACGTTAACGCATGAATGGATGCATTGATGGGGTTACATCATCGTGGCCATGTCAACAAGGCACCGTTGATGTAGCCCAGTCAACGCATCAACTGAACACTTCATCATACCCCCACAACTTAGTGAAAACTCATCCTCAAGTTTATTACAATTTAGAAGGTATGAAGTTATTGAAGATACACACGACAAAACATATTTACATACACACTAATTCTATTAACATATTAAGTGCCTTGGTGTACGGCAAAACAAATTACAAAATTGCGATGTTCATAGACAATGAAATTGAACATCCTAACAGCCATATATTCTTAACATTGCTGAGATGCTGAAGTTTTTAGAGAAGGTCACACAGTTCCGACTGGTGATGGTTCTGACAAGCATTCGCCAGCTTATGGTGCATGCAGTGGTTGAGGCGTTGATTATAGTTGTCCTACAATTGCTGCAACGTTTGGAGGTAATCAAAAATCCTCCAACAATGCCCTCATCTTCTCCTCTTTTCTTCTGGGATGATCCACCATCCAAGTGGCTTCACCAATGTGTGTTGGAATGGGAACATCCCAAGGACATGGAAGTGCAAGGAAGAGTTCCTTCAAATTGACAAACCAGGCAGTGAATTGTTTTCATTCAATATCAAATGCTCAGACCAATGTTTGTAATTGCTAGTAGTCATTCATTCGTTAGGCCAAGTTCTCTACAACTACACGTTTTCCTTAAAAATAGGTGCAAAGAACTTCAAGTTCCACATTGGCTATTTCTAGCTTTTGCTTTGTCTCTTTATGCGCTTGGAACTTACCCTCATATAAAGAATACAAGGTGACCACTTGTTTCTCCAGGTCTAACCATGGCCTTCCAGCTGTCAGCATAGCTAGGTTTGCATAATGGAGATTGGCTAACTCCATGTATTCTATCATCTCTTCAATCTATAGCTCTTTGAGATGGATCTTAGCTTGGTTGTAGGCATTCAATCCATTGAAGATAGGTTGCCACACCTCACCTCCTTCCCTGAGCTATTGGAGTGCTTGGTTCATTTTAACCTTTGCGACTTGAATTTCTTTTTCATTAACTTCCTTCAGCAACCCCACTTAAACCCTATAATTATTTTTTACTCACTCAAACTTAAGGGCCTCATTTTTCCAAGTGGCGATTTCAACAGCTGATTTTTGTCATAAGGCTCGAACTTCTTCCATGGATAGATTACAATTTTCAGCCACCAATCTCCTTACATCAATGTTTACCCTAGCTAGCTCCTCCTCCTGTTGATGGATAAAATTATTCATGTGTTTATTTTCATCACCAATATTATGCAGGCGATAAACTTTTGCGATCAACCTGATATTCTCTTGGCAAACCTTTGCCAAGTCCTTATTTAGATGGTAAGAATGAGCTTCTTTTAAGGACTTGTTAAATATTTTCAACTCTTACTAATTCTCAATCATCTAAAGTTTGGTTTGAAGCTATTGAAAAGCTTCATCCCTAGTGAGTTCGCAGTTGAGGAGAGCTGGATCAGCAAGTTGGACCCTCATTTAGGCAACTTTCATAGCTAAGCATTGATAATCTACCTGGGCTACTTCAAGTTGCCCCTCCAAGATGAGGCACTTACTCCTTGATGAGAGTAGCTCTGACTAAGTGGCAGTGATGTTGTCCATAAGATAAAAAACATCTGGAAGTGGTTTCCTGGTTCCCACCAGTTGGTCCAACAATTCTTCATGTTGGACTACATTGAGTTCTTGCGGATGTCTGTACATCTCAAAGTCCATGTACATTCAGTATAAGCACCATAGGTGCATTAAGAGTTATAGTGATTATGTCAGCAACCACTTCTGCTACAACCTCTTATCCCTAGTGTTGCATTACGAGGACAGTCACCACCTCTTCGTCCTCCAAGCGCATCGAGAATGTAGTGGCATTTCTTGAAAGTTCAGAAAATGGTTGTTGGGTGGACATTGTTACTTCTCAGACAATAGGGTCCATTCTTGTAGGCACTTGTGTTTGTGTGGTAGAAAAAATTTTCCCTACTCTCTCTAGCAAACTTACAGATTGAGCCACTTGTTCAAGATGGCTCATTATAGGGTGGTACACCAAAGGGCCTTCTCCACCGCTAGTTCCTGCTGATTGCTCTTGCTAGCTGAAGAGCAATTGTCAGATCTCACGTATGTGTTCTACAATCATTTGCAAGGTTGACCTTGTTGTTTGTGTCGATGGTGGAGGTGGTTGTTGCTCTTCCCTTATCTGCATTGTGGCAGGAGTCTTGTCTTTCACCATTTTGCACCACGAGGCAATTGGGACATGATGAAGTGTATCATTAGCATAGCATGCTATCCCTGTCCATTTGCACAACTTCTTGATTAGGTAGGAAAAGGGTAGAGCTCGCCTTTCACATTCATTTTCAGCAAATCTTTTTTCAATTTCAAGGAAAAGTAACTGTAGAAGGTTAATGGGGAACTTCCCACTTAGAGCGGCACATGCACAAGTAGAGAAGGTAGTGATCTTGCTGGGTCTTATCGTTGGATTCAAGTGGTAAGATGCAATTTCTAAGTAGACTCTCTCTACCGTGGTTAGTATGCCAAATTTCTTATGTTCTACCCCATAGCATCGTCTGATCCACTTCCATTTCACCTCAAGGTCTGCTTTCTTTGGAATCTCTGCCACATTAGCTTCGGTCTCAAGCAACCCAAGAGCTTACACAATTGCTTCTACAAAGTAAGATACATGAATGTCCTTGATTCTTACTCTAGACCCCGGTTGTTGATTTGTCCAAAAGAGATAAGTTTCTCCTAGGTACCATTCACCATTGGACATGATGATTGGCCACATAGGAGAATTTTGTAGTTGAGTTTTGACTTCTTCTGGTGCATTTTCTAGAAATGTTCCGAAGCTTAACTCCTAAAGGACCATTCTTTGTAGCTCCCTCGGCTTAATAGCACTAATACAGGCTTGGGTTAGGATGGCCTCAAGCCATGGTGCTACCACTGGAGTCTCATCCCTTTGCAGTTGTTCACCAAGGATGTCCTCTTTGGGAATCTGATAAATAAATGCCATGTTAGGTCCTTTACAGAGAGGGCCAGTTGCATGTGATCCCTCCTCATGCTCTTGAGGTCGTGCACCCCATCCTCTTCCTATTCTAGGTTGCTTGTCCCTTGGTTGGAATGGTCCTTCTCCACTTGGATGCCTCGATTTAGGTGCCATCTACAATCACAACATAACCATGAATTAAAATGTGTATAAGTTTCTCAAAATGGCAATAATGCACCTCATTTTGGCCAAGCTATGACACTGACATGTGCATCTTGTTAGGTTCCCCATAGTGTAATTGAGAGGTTAGAAAAAATAATAAAACATAATGAGTTGCAATTTATAGTTGTTTTGTTGTTTTTGTTTTTTCTT
>MNCI01038107.1:49565-63492 GCA_015680685.1 Gnetum montanum | reverse complement strand
GCATAAGAATGGTTGGCTTGGGACACGCAGTAGAAATGGTATGTGCTTAGTAAGAACACCTGATGGAGAAAAATGGAAAAAATCCCCTTTCTTTGTAAACAAATGAATAATTTTCAAAGGCACAACATGGGTATATATAGTATTTTTATCATGCATCAACCAGCTCGCATAAACGAGGCTATGTACATGCAAGGGGATGCGTATACGGGGCCTAGTTGATGCAGTTATTCAGCTTAGTTGACCTACATTGACCAATGAAGTAAGAGCCCAAATCTTTGGATTGGAACATAAAGTTGGGGTGATTTAAGAACTTAGAGACTAGAGAACCATCCAATAGAAATATGAAGGAAGATTGTCATCAAAATAAGAGTCGAAGGTAGGAGAATGTCATAAGATGGAACTTTGCGAGTGAAGAGCCATGCGATGGGTAGAATGGAGATGATCAATGAATTATATCAAAGGGGAAGGAGATTAACAATCGAGGCCAAAGGATATGCAAGTGGGTCCTCCCCATAGTAAGCATTAGCCTCAGTTGCCCTTTCACATCATCAACATAGGAGTCCGTGGGCCTTGTAGTTAACTAATGGTTACCGTAAGTTAATACTCACACCATGAGAACTAGCCAAAAAATTTATGAGTTCAAGCAAGGCACGAAAAATGATCAAAACATAAAACTGGCAGTGAGATGAGTCATGGGAAGTAATTGATGAAGATAAAGGAGTGTGAAATGGAATTCCTAATGTTTGTCGCATGAAATCCCTTGTGAAGTGTGTGATTAAGTGACTTGGTAGGAGCCATCCTTAGTTCATACCCAAAACCAACCATGCTCATTGACATTGTAGCAACATTCAAAGACTTAGTCCATCCCCTTGAGGCACAAGAATGCTCCCACAACAACTACCATTCCAACATGAGTGAGATAGAGGAGGTGAAAAAGGGTCGTAGTTAGAGGGGACAAAAGACGTCCCATAACGAGTGCTTGTAGCCTGTTAGAGGCAGTCTAAGGGGTGTGCTTTGAATTCCAATGTGTTTTTGTTTTGTTTCTCTTTCTTTTTTTTTTTAATTTTTTTATGGGAACCACACCATGAAAATATCCATGCATTTTCACATGCATTTGATCCAAGGGGTGTGCTTTGAATCCTCATTTTTGTATTTTTTTTTTTCAAATGATGAGGACCACACTGTGCAAGGACAAATTGCCAATGAACTTCTTGTTATGGCAGGATATTGGAGTGGTAAGAAGTCTGTGAGGATGCTCTCATAGACAAGGGAATAAAAAAGTATAAAGAATTTTGCATTCCCCTTGAAGTCACACCCTATTCAAACCGTTGGGTCCTCCTCAAGTCTGGAAACTACACAAGTCACAAATTAATTAAAGTTGTTTTTAATGGAAAAGGGATTGCATGTTTCTAAAATAAATAAAACCATGGAGTGGGTGGATTGGTGGATGAAATGGACTCACTTCCTATTAAATTAAATGAAAGTATAATGTGACTTCCTAGAATAGAAATGCTAAGGTAGGAACTAGATATAATAGGCAAACCATAATATGCACCATCGCAAAGAGGAACAATCACACTAGTACGTCTTGTGACAATAAGATAGCTTATTAATGAGAAGTATAAAACAACTAAAAGATAAGTACATATATACATATAGAAATAAATAAATAATAAGTGAGAATGGTCAAACATACGAACGATGTTGTAAAATAAAAAGGTGTAAAACAAAAACTTTCAAAAACAACTGAGGAGCCAGTAGAGGTTGTTAGCATGGATGATGATCTCCCCCATGACTAAGCTGGGAGGAGGAGACCTATAAAATAGAATGAGGTTGACTTTGTAACAAGAAGGCAGTGACACTGGTTTGGTGGAGTTCATGGAAGGGTTTTGATTGCTGCATATTGACTAACTATGTTTTTGTGGGATCCTCATGTTTGTGTATAAGTAGGGCCCTAGACGAAAAAGTTTCAAAAACAATATAAGGTCCCTCCCACAGTGTTTGAAACTTAGTATGTTGCGGTACATGTGTGGGGTTCCAGTAGAGTACCTTATCTCAACATTGAAATGTTACCTTTTGGATCCTAAGATCATGACGTTTTTTACTATATGCCTTGTGTATTTCATTTGATGATTGGGCTACTAGTCGATTCTCATTTAGCACATTCAATTTGATGAGTTGTTCTTGTTGTGCTAGTGATAGGTCAAGACCCAAGTCATTGATGGTAGATAGTGTTTAGAGTTCTGCTTGAATTGGTAGTTTTAGTAATTTCCCATATACTAACTCATAAGGAGAGTAGCCTATAGGAAGTTTCCATGTTGAGTGATAGGCCCAGAGAGTGTTGTTAAGTTTTCTGCTCCAATCCCTCCTATATTTGCTAACAGTTCTAGTTAGGATCTTTGTAATCTCCCTATTTGTGACTTCAGCTTGCCCATTGGCTTGGGGGTGATAGGGTGTTGTAAATTTATGTTCAACCCCCAATTGTTGCATGAGTTTATGAAAAGTATTACCTATGAAGTGAGTGCCATTATCCGAAATGAGTACACATGGCACCCCAAACCTGTTCACGATTTGCTATAGAAAAAATTGTGTAGCTGTGGTTGAGAAACAGTCGGTGATGGCTGCTGACTCTACCCACTTGGTATAGTAGTTTACTATGACAATGATATACACCTTCCCGTTGGACATGGGTGTGATAGGGCCCATGAAGTTGATGCCCCAAATATCGAAGGGTTCTAGTGGCTGGATCCACTATTGAGATCCCTCCATTCATGTTGTCATCCCACCATCTCTCTGACATCATTCACAGGAGTGGATGAACCATTGAGCATCTCTAAAGAGTGTAGGCTAGTAATATCCTGCAAGCATGATTTTAATGGTTGTGCATTGTCCAGGATAGTGGCCCCCACAAGGACCCTCATGAGCATCCTGAAGCATGCGTAGTTTATCCTCATCAGGGGCACACCATCGAACCAAGCCATCTGCACGCACCTTGTAAAGGTGTTTATTGATTTTCATGAAGTGCTTGGCCTTAAGAAGAAAACTATTGCTTCTTCTGATGATCCCACTCCTTTGGCAATTCTTATGTTGAGAGATAAGTAAGGATGTCACTAAACCAAGTTGATCTTGTAGGCATTTCCTTAGCGATTGCTCTAGCAAAGAGGAGTTCATCTAGAAATTGGTTAGAGAGTGGCTCATCCTCCTTTGTGTTATCCCATCATAACCAAGATAAGTGGTTAGCAACCACGTTCTCAGTTCCCTTTGTATCCACCATAGTAAGGTCAAATTCCTGAAGGATCACGAGCCACCGTATGATATAGGGACTTACCATTGGTTTGTTCATAAGGAACCAAATGGCACTATGGTCAGTATGTACAAACACCTTGTATCCGAGCACATAGTGTCAAAAATTTTCCAAGGTGAACACCATTTCCATCAATTCCTTTTTGGTGGTGATGTAATTGAGCTAAGCACCCACAATGCTTCAACTTACACAGTGGATGTAATATGGATGTTGCTAGTCATCCAACTGTGTGAGCATAGCTCCCAATGCATAATTAGATGCATCTATCAAGATGTGAAATGGTCTAGACTAGTTGAGTTCCTGTAGAATTGGAGTCTCTACAAGTTTCTATTTTAGTATTTGGAATGCAGACTCACATTCCCTAGTCTAGATAAACAGAGCATCCTTCTTTGTTAGTTCCACCAATGACTTGGCAATCTTCGAGGAATTCTTGATGAAGCATTGATAATAACCAGTGTGTCCAAGAAATGACCAAACATCTTTTATAGTACTTGGTTGACTAGTGATTCCTTGGATGATTCTGATTTTTTCAGGGTCTACACCAATCCCTGCTTGTGAAATTTGATGCCCCAAAACAATGCCCTCTTAGACCATCAAGTGACTCTTTTTCTAGTTGAGCCATAAATTTGTTTCCACACATCTTTTTAAAACTTGCTCAAGGTGGTCCAAGGCTTGTTCAAACATTTCTCCATAGGTAGAGAAGCCATCCATAAAAACTTCTACTCCATTGCCAATTTTTTGTTGAAAGATGCTAAGGACGAGGCATTGGAATGTTGCAGGTGCATTGCATAGGCCAAAGGGCATCTTCTTATATGCAAAAGTCCCCCAGGGACTTGTAAATGTTGTCTTGGCCTAATCCTCAGGTACAATCTAGATTTGGTTATAGCAACTATAACCATCCAAAAAGCTATAGTAGCAATGCCTCGAAATGGTATCTAACACTTAATCCACAAACAAAAGTGGGAAGTGGTTCTTAAAGGTTTCCATATTTAGTGGTTAGAAATATATATAGACTCTCCATTTGCCACCCTTCTTTGGCACTATAATGAATGGGCTGACCCATTTGCTATCCACAATGGAATAGATGAACTCTGCTTTCAGAAATTGTTCAATTTCATCCTTGATGATTTGCTTTAGTTTGGGGTTTAATCATCTTTGCGGTTGTTGTCATGGCTTCATGGAGGGGTCGATATAGATCTGATGTTGACATACCCTAGGGTCAACTCCTATTAGTTCAAGATATGACCATGCAAAGGCAACCACCCATTTTTTCACCATCTTTAGTAATCTCTTCTTTTGTTTAGGAGCAAGAGTGGCATTGATGATTACCGGCTTGCCATTCTGCAAGAATACATACTCCAGATTGGTCAATAATGGTTTCAGTTCTAGCGGCTCTTGTCTAAAGCTTTTAGGGATCTGTAGCTTTCCCCAATCACCATTGTCATCAATAGTGAAGACTTGTTGATGGACCTTTTCTAGCTCATCCATGCTTTTCATATAGGCACATATAAGGCCCTCAAATGATTCCATGCATAAGGTGCTACTATTAGGGTCAATGGTCAGCCACTGGGTGCCTTCTTGATTAGTTTCTGCTACGTACATACATTGCTAAACTTGGGCTTCTTCAGCACACCAACCGCATGCTTGAATGGATGCCCTCTTAATAGACCAAAGTTGTTGCACACAGTTGCACCCAAAGTCACTGTATGCGATGCATGGGACACGCTTCTTCTCAATATTTCTGAAAGGATTTTCTTTTGAAATTTTAAGGGAAAGATCTTGGAGTCCCAATCATGCATCCACCATGTTGACCTAGGCTCTTCCCATTATGATCAAAAAATTCCCCTTGCAATTATCAACCCAGATGATAGGAAGTCAATAGGATAGGACCACCCAAAAATGGTGGCCATGATATCTTCTACCAATCCTAAGGGAACAGTTATGGATTGGTCTACCAACTCGAGCTGAATGTTGCTTTTCTTCATCAGGGGTAGGTTCCAAGCCTTGTACATATTGTGTAAAATCAAATTGAAGCCTGAATCCAGATCCAAGAGAGCTGTGCATGGCTCATCTCCTGCCACTTGAAGGTATATGAAGGGACTCCCCATATCATTCAATTACTAAGGAAGATGACCAACCTTTATCCAATCTATCACAGTGTGTGTTAGCAAGATGGTTTGTACTTTGGGGGGTGTTTGGCTTGAAGGTTGCTCGAATGGTTGAACGGTGGAGGCAATTGGAGGTTTACAGGCATTGGCCACAGATGAATGTGAAGGTATGTTTGGGATATTGGGTTGGAAAAAAGGGCATTTTTGTGATTTTGATTCTAGTCCACTCTGCTGAGAAGCCAATTGTAAGTTGATAGCCCTCATGGCATTACATTGTTATGGATGTGATGGTATTTCTCCCTACATAGGTGGAGTAGGAGGTAGCTGAGTGGAGGGTCGATGAGTAGGTATGGTGGGAGAAGGTTACGAAGGATGGTATAGATGTGGGTTCTCCCCCCTAGGTGATGGAGACTATGTTTAGAAGTATTTTGGGGGGTAGTAATGATTTTGAAATGGCACGTGACTAGAAGAGTCCCATGGGGAGACTGGTTGTTGAACATAGTACCCATAAGGATTCAGCTGCCAATAAGGGTACTACTGCCTTGGAGGTGGCATTCCCCACGATTGTGGATTTTGCCATTGTTGGTAATACTCATAAGGCTATGACGGTGCTCCACTTGGATAATATCCTTGTTGCTGGTGGAACTGCCTAGGATTGCCTTGTGGATAAGACAATCTTTGGGGTGTTTGCCTTTTTCCCAAGTGAGGATTCAACGCATACACCCCAGACTCTTGTAAATGTGACACCACAAGATAACACCCCTTAGGATTCTTTTACTGGCATATGTCACATTCATCATCCTCCTCTGTGTCAAAGTCTGCAACCCATTCTGCCACAATAAATTTTCCCTTACCTTTATGGTAGGCATGTTCAACTTCTCTTCTCCTATGCCGATCTCAATCATTACTTCGCTCTTTGGATTCCTCCATGATTTTTAGGACACTTTGGAACCTTTCATCCAAAAAATCCCACATCTTATCAACCTTGGCCAAAATTTTAGAACTAAATTTTTGTATGGGCAAGGTTTTTTGGTTCATCATTGCGTCCAGTGGTGATTCCTCCTCATCTTCACAAAATCGAACCTCCTTCTTTCAGATGGAAGGGTCTCAATTATATTCTTCTGTGCTTTCCTTTTTTCTTAGTTCCCCCTCTTCTTTGGCTACTTGCTCGATTAGATATTGTAGTTCATGGGCCTTAACTTAGATAGTCGCCCCTGAGCATAAATGCCAAGGGTCTTTCTTGTTTCAAAGTAGAGCCCATCTATGATATGGTGGAGCTATTCCCATTGAGAGTAGTCATGATTAGGGCATCGGTGTAACAATGAGTAATATCTATCCATGGCTACATCCAAGGGTTCATGACCATCTTGTTTCCACCCTTGAATCTGTTGTCTCAGATTAGACACCCTAGAGTAGGTTTAGTATTTATCATTAAAAATTTCCAGCATCGTACTCCATCACTTAATTGATTCTGGTTCCAAAGACTAGTACCAGCTTTTCACTTCCTTGATGAGTATTTAGGGGAATAGTTTGAGTTTCTTCCAATCATTTTCTATATTCTATAGGGTGCAAGCATCATGAAATATTCACAAGTGAGTTTGTGGATCACAATTATATCACCCTTCAAATTTGGGGATGTTGTTTATGTCAAGGCACTTGATCCGACTATCTTTCAAGGGCCTACTGGGTATTTGAACTACCTCAGCTATGTTAAGCATGCTTTGAGTAGCTAGCAGTGGTTGATCCAAGTCATAGTCCTGCTAATGGCCATGATGTCTGTGATGATTTTGGTTACCACTCTTTTCTTGATGTTGAGACTCACGTGATTGGTCACACTTTTCCTCACGTCATACTCGTCGATCCTTACGATCTTGTTGGTCTTTTTGATCACCATCACCCCAATCCTTCCTACTATGGTTGCAATCAGAGTCAAAACCTAGTGAAAACAAAGTGGGATGAGAAGAAGGAGAAAAGAAAGGAGAACTACCACTACCCTAGTGTTGATATCCTCCTCTACTCTAATGACAACCCCGATCTTCACATCCATCTTTCCCTTTGCCACGATCTTTCTTGCGTGATCCCCCATCATCCTAGGGCTCCTAGTCACTTGATTTTTTACTTTGAATGATGGACTAAATGATCTTATGCATTAGAGGAGGTTCGGCAGAATGGGAATTGTGAATAACAGGTTCCTCATCGTCATGCAAATCCTGTAAGAATAAAGGATTACTGAACTGTTTCCCCTTTATGTGTTCATGGAATTCCACCTATTTTCAGTCTCATGCATGTTGTGCCTCATTTGGATGATCGTCTCAGTAGTCATGATCCTCCATTATGTATTCCACACTACAGTCCTGAATGCCCAATTTGGCAAGAGTTTGAAGTAGCATTCTAGGAACTGATCAATGAAGAGGTAATATGATGTTTTCCTCCATGTCCAACCATTGCATATGCTCATCTTGATGCAAGATAAAGGTGAAGTTGGTGATATACTCATCTAGATGTGCGTATACCACTCGACATTCCTGTGGCACTGGTGGGTTGGATCCATCTCGCCTATGAGAAGAAGACATTATTGATGTTAGATAACAACTAAACTAGTGTGCCTTATTCTTTTACTTAAGCCACCTAGCTTGCATAGATTTCACTATCCTAGGTCCATTCCAACAAAGTGAATGATGATCTTGCTAAGACTAGATAGCGCATATAAGACTAATAGTCCCTGACAACAACACCAATGATGAGTGGTGAGGTACCCCTATGCCCAACCATACGAATCAAGGGCGTTCAAGCGTGACACGGTCGAATTCCGCAGACTACAAGCACTTACGTACACTGAATTCTAGCTAGCAAAACCTTAGTTAGAATAGTCGTTGTCTTCCCAATCTCACCTGTGATATTCTAAAGCAATGGTTGAGTGAGATTGAGGCAAATGATTTTTATCAATTTTTTTATCTTTAAAGGTCTGATTCTTTTAATGTAGGAAATGGAAAGTTGTGTAATTTGTAATTGTTCTACTCTATTGCTTAACTATCCCTAGCATAAGCAACTGATCCCATCTTTCATGCACATCCTAAGCATATCCTAACCACTGCTAGGTTACCAGACGTTAAGCGTCACTGGGTTACCAAGTGTCTGATATATGTTCGAGATGGTCGTGCCTATGGTTCTCATAAAATATGAAAAGGACAATAACTGTAAAGTAATAACAATAAAAGCTTTTGGAATTATTTAAGCGTTCAAATATGAAAATGTTTTAATGCTTAATTATTTCAATCCAAATCCTACAAGGAATGCTTCAAAAGCTTGTCTTTATTGTCGGTCATGCCAATGGGCTCGGGTACATTAGCACTCAAATAAAGAGCCATACACCTTTCTCACACCTACTACGAGCACTTGGGAAATATTCTAACTTACACAAAAAAAAACTGCAAGAGCTTTGCTACAACTACCAAAAGGATGCCATAAATGCTGCAGGTGCATGCATATTTAGAGCGGAAGACAAACTCTACGTTAATGAGGTCACATTAATGCATCAATAGATGTGTCAATGAGGTCATGTCACTATGGCCACATCAACAAGGCACTGTTGACATGGCCTAGTTGATACATCAACTGAACACTTCATCACTTGCTTAAAAGGATGCTTTGCACAAACCTAGCTAACATTTCCACTTAGTAAATCCTAATATCCTTTGTTAAGTTTCTTCTATAGGTTTCCTCTACGTTGTCTTAATCGTATAAAGTCTAAAATAGTTCTTGATTAGGTTTACTCAAGATTTTGTGATGAATACTTAGGTTCATGCTCCCTAGTTTCTTGCATTATTTCCTTAGTCTATTGATTGTCAACCTTGGCCAAAAACGCTTATCACCTAGTTATGACATGTGATACTTTCTAAAGTCATGGTTCTCTCATTTATATTCATTCACAATAGCTTAACATGTCTTAAATCACAAGGACCTTTCAAAGATGAGGTTTAGATCTTATTGGTTCTATTAGTCCTCCATCTACTGGGTGTTAATTCATTTTAACTACTACAGAATACTTTGCTAAGTCGGTAGAAGTTATTCCTTTGCATTCCACCAAGTTGCATTACATTTGTCACTTCATCTTTGACTACATATTAATCCACTTTAGCATACCTCTCCAAACTATAATTGATAATTAACCTTAGTTCAAAATTAATAAGGTAGTTGATTTTTGTTTCATGTTTCATATCATCTAATTATTTTCATCACTTTACTACTACCACTCTAATGATTAAGCTAAGTCCACCAATATAAGTCTTATTTTATTTCTCTATACCATGGCCAATATAACCCAATACAAATAACACATATGGCTATCCTATGCTCTTTGGGTTTATCATACCACTTTCTATATAGCTACTAGTCTTACTCCCTATTTCCTAAGCTATGGTTCTATGTCAATCTTACTTGTTGATTTCCATGTTCTATCTCTTCACATTACTCTATATGATTGGTGTTTAGATCAGGATAGTAATAGCATGCAATGTGTTAAGTTGGATCTTCTTGAAGAACATTGATAAGCTACTCTTCATCACCTAGATGAATATTAAATAGATATTCAACATCATTACTCCAAACATCTTTGAGTCAAAGGGATTCATAAAGGTTGTTTGGCTCTTCAACATTTTCTAAATTCCAAAGATACAAAGTTCTCTTCTAATAGGTAGGGTTCTTTTCTGTTGGTTTAGTATCTACAAAGTGGTGCCTACATTCTATCTGATCTAGAAGGACATCAGTTTCCAAATCTAGTTAATAGAAGCTACATAAAGAACTATTATGTGTATTCATGATATAGCATTGAACTTATTGGCTATTCAAGATTGAACAAGTATTCTCTGAGAAGTAGTGTATTTTCTATAGGTTCATTTCTACTATGAAAAGATACATACTACATTAGGATGATAGGTTTTCTCTAAAAACCTTTTTTTTTTTTTTTTTTTTTTGCATTATTATGTTCGCCCCTATCTATCTCATATTTTACTATTTTTCTAACTATTTTCTTCCTACTTCCCTATGCTATCTATCTCGTTTTATTCTATGTTCTTAGCACAACCAGTGATATTTTTGAGTGACTGAATATCTCATTACTTAATGTGAGGGTGTGATTAAGTGTATTATTGAGTGGAACAGGGAGTTATTACTTTAGCAATATATATATGACATCTTTTTTCAATCATACAATGTGTAGGATTTAGCCATGCACTACTTTTATGGCGTAGCATTATCCTCATGATAGGTGCATGGGAAATATCATTTTTTCTTGCTTTTTTATTCTATGCTTTTTCACACTATAATTTCTACTTTCCTATATGATGAGTCATGATTATGACAACCCTGATATCAAATATGTGATATGGAGGCTTCAATATCAGATACACAATATCAGGTCTTGAGAAATGATGTTGAATATTTGATATCGTCTTCTCTATGCTAGCCTATAAATAAAACACTTGGGTGCAAAATTGAGAGCGAGTTTTAGTTTCATATTTTAGTTAGCCTTTTCATAGATTGTTGATTTCTAGCTCTATTATTCCTAGTGCATGCCCGTAGTGTGATGTTTGTAATCGTATGACATTCTTATTCAAGTTTGACGTACTTGGACAAGTTACAAGATTGGAAATAAATATCAAGATTACCTTCATCATTGTAGCATCCACTTAGATTTATTATTAATTTAATTGTTTAATTATTTACTATTTTCTTTAGTTAATGTTTCCATTTATTTCTATTCACTATTCCTATCATTAAGCGAAATGAATACGACTTAATCATGAGCACTTAAGTGTAATTACTTGGTAACCTAGTAGTGTATCGTTTCGTGAGTCCAGTGACATATGCTTGGTAATTCGAGTAGTGGTTATATGAAATCCAAGTTGTGTGCTGACGATTAGGAACATGTACTCATTGCACCTAGGCTAGTTTAGGTTTTACTTATTGTTGTTCATTAGCTTACTTAATTTATCTCTTTATTGTCATTAGGAGCAGCATAAGATTAGACAACAGCACATGCCTCACTTTGGACTAAACCATACATGAGAAAGCTACCACTAGTCTAAGTGGAAAGATAATGGACTACAATCAAGACATAATGATTTAGATGCAAAACTGGTCCCATCCACAAAATTTGACTACATCATGCATGAACTTTTGTGATTCATATGGTTGGGCGTAGGGGTACCTCTTTGCTCATCATTGGCATCGTTTTCGAGGATGGTGCTAGTTATCTAGATTAATTATATCTTACACAATCACTATAAATGCATTAATGATATATCTCTCAAAAAAATATTAAATCGCATACATCATTTACTAGAAACAATGTCTCTTTCACAACAAAGCGATAATGTATTATATAGTGAAAGCATTCATTGGAGAAATAATGAGATATACAATAAAGAAATTTGGAGTGAACAACCTCATGCATGGGTTTCATATGTTCATGATCACCCTAATGACACTCAAAGACTACATTCACCTAAGGTAGACAACCCTGGAAAATATGAAGTAAGTCTTGGACCAAGGGAGGCCTCAAGGCCCAGAACCTCCTCGAAATCTAGAAACGATAAATCAAGGGACCTTGAGGGATACTAGAGAAGTCATGGTAATCCTTCTAGTTGCTCATCTTCCTCTTCCCCTTCAACATCTAGTTTTGATGAAGATGAACATAGGTATGGGGATAAAGGTCAACTAAAGGGTCAAAATAAAAATAGAAATCAAACCCATGGGAAAATTCAAAGACATCAACATGAACATAGGAAGCATCATCACAATCAAATGAATAAAAATAGAAATTTTTATCACAACCTGTTTGATGATGATGAACCTTTGTTGATCACTAAGAGCTTGATGTAGATCATAGAGGTAGTTAAGATATCCCGCATGCATCCCAAACAGAGTCACCTACCCAGGCTTGATATGAATAATATTCCTAAATTTTTAGGAGGCTACAATTTAGATCCAAAACATCATTTACAAGCCTTCCATGATGCTTGTGCTTTCTACAACATTGAAAGTGGGTGGCAAAAGCTGAAGCTCTTTCCCAGGATAGTAGTTGATAGAGTTGAAGCGTGGTATAGATCATTGAAACCAAATTTAATTTGGTAGTGATCCACAATGTTGGAACTCTTCAACAAGAAATACCAAACCTATGCGAGTGTGTCCAACCTAAGGAAAAAAATCCAAGGATAGAGACAAGAACAACATGAACTCTTGAACATGGCCTTAAATAGATATTATTCCCTATTGAATACATGCCCATACCATGGTTTCCTTGAGGAAAGGAAAATTTCCCGCATCATGGATGGGCTTCGTAATGAAATAAGAGAGACCCTTGGGATGTATGTCCTAGGTCAATTATATGAGCTACGAACTCATTAGATCCAAGAGCTAATTAAGTGTGTGGAAAAAGAAGGAGAGATATGCAAATGAAAGAATATTGCGAAATATCACTGGGACCCAACTCATCAAAAGAAAGAGGTCCATATCTATGGTAAGGAGAAGGAGGCTGCTCTAGACAAAGTGATTCTACAACGAACCTTGTTTATTGATGAACTTAAAGAAAAATTTAATAGGATGTCAAAATGGGTATACAAAAAAATTACAACTTTGGTAGAAACTATCAAGGAGAAGGTCATGCAAAACCAACCAAGTGATCACAATAAACAAAGTAGGCAGAACCAAGAAATAGCTCAGAACAGTTATTAGCAAACAAGGAAAATGGCTAAACAAAGTGAGGCTATAGAATCAACCACAAACAAAGATAATGGATGTGACATCTTCATATATGACCATCCAAAGGGCCATTGCCCAATCTTGTTACATCTACATGAGGATTGGACAAGTGCATTAAATCCAAAGTTTGTATAGAAGCACATGCCTAGGAGATTTTCTATTTCACAAGGGAATTATAGATAATCCCACAACCAATCATACTATATGAGGGGACTTATTACCAACCTCAACACTATCATCAATTATAGTGGCAACAACCATAGTCATGGGACAGGCCACCATCAAACCAGCCCTATCCTTTCTATTAGCCAAAACCACATGGATATTATGTTTAACACCCTGTTTCTCCAACTTGTTCTATGTCCTCTACTTCAATCACTCTCTTGAGTACCATCAACCCATGACATCTCCTAAGGGATCACCACCTCATGCCTCCTACCTTCCATCCTACCCTCAATATTCTCATACTTCACCTCATCACATGCCACTGCCAATGACACAGGAAGGTTTGGCACCATACTATCAACCAAAATATGCCACTTGTGTTGTGAATGTGCATAGAAATGCTTATGTGAGTAGGTTCCCACCAACAACATGGAAATTCTCATTATTTAGGAAAAGTTGTAGGTGGAAATGGTGTAACGCCTCCCTTTTCACCACCACCATCCTTTGATCTTACACAAGGGCCACCATCCATTATTACTCCAATCTGAAATCCAAGAAATGAATCTAATAGTGTGAGGAGACAAACAAA
>MNCI01038107.1:31182-48542 GCA_015680685.1 Gnetum montanum | reverse complement strand
AATAAGAGCAATCTAAAAATCCCAAAATTACTTGCCAGGGATGATACTATCTAAACCACTATCTAAAAAATTTAAACAAAATAAAAAATAAAAAACATAACTCACAGGACTATGACAAAGAGGCTGAAATCTTTTCTTTAGCTAGTCATCTTACAAGCAATCTTTCATGATTTCTTCTTTACAAATGCGCTTTCAAGAGCCAAAGTGAGTGATCCCAAATCTTCCCCCCTTTTTTTTCTTTTTCTTGTTCTTACCCCTGAAGCCTTTTTATAGGGTTCATAAGGTAGTTACATTCCAAAATATCTTAGCTAACTTTTCTCCCAAGTAAGGAAGTTAATTACTTGCCCAACAAGTTAGTAGATTACTTGCCCAACAAGTTAGGAAAGTTAGGAGAACATCATGCTAATATTGGCATGTGTCTTTACAAATATTGCTTTCATAAGCAATAATAATATTTTTAAAAATAAATCCTAGAGCTCCATTTAATTGTTATTTTTATTTTTATTTTTTTAGAATTTTTTAAATTTTAAATGTTATTGAAGCCCTAGTAATTTTATGAACAAGGTGGTGGTAAAAAGATAATGCAATATTCACCTTGGTGTAGACGTTGGTGGTGGCGGTAGCCAATCCATGTAAGCTTATATAAATAAATTATCTGCATTTGCACTTTGAACCCATGTAAAATTTGCTAGAAATAGAATTTCCAAGTGGACTTTCTCAAGTTCAGAGTAGGATGTATAGGACTTGATTATCACTTCGTATACTTTCACTCCCTTAACATACTCAGCTTCATTTAGAAACTTGTTGTGATCATGAAGTAAAATTGGGGTATTTGCCATTGGTGAGAATCCAAGTGCTGGATTCCATCCTCCTGTACATAGCACGCATCTGTGGCACCTGGTGAAATTTCTAGCTTGTGAAGTTTTCCTCCAACATTTAATACAAACCTTTCAAGCAACGTCCACTAAGGATTTGAATCATTAGCTACTGTCACAGGTAGAAACCCAAGCTTGTTCAACACAGGTACTTTCTATATAAACTCAAATGTCATATTGCATGAAGCAGGTGCCCATTCTTCTGAAATCCATCTTTCCAATGATCTTGAACAAGCCATAGGTGACACACGAATGTCAAAGCTTGTCTCTACCTCAGAAGGCTGAAGATTCTTCCTCGATGCTAAGAATGGAGACGTCGAAGGTGCCACCGCTGAGGTCAAAGATGAGCACATTGCACTCTGCCTTGGACTAGCCCGAGGCCTTCTTGTCCAGCCCATACACGATTGCCATCGTCGTTAGTTCATTGATGATGTGCATGATGTTGAGGCTAGTGATGGCACCAATGTCTTTGGTGGCCTAGCATTGCGAGTTGTTGAAGTATGCGGGCACCGTGATGATGGCGTGTCAGACGGTGGTGCCCAGGTACACCTCCACAATTTGCTTCATCTTGGTGAGCGTGTTGTGAATACCAAAGTTCTGATGATTTTTCTTTTCATGACAAATCAACCGTATCCTCTGATGTGGCTATAGGAAGGCCAAGTTTGATAAAATTGATTGAGGATCTTCCTGCCATTCCTCAAGGGTTTGAATGCCTAGAAATATCTCTAGATAAACAGATTACCCTGGCATAGTTTGTCAATGCGATGTTCTTCACAGCTCAACCGCAGCCCTAACGCCAATAGATTCTGGATGCCCAAATCATTCAAATGGACCAAAAAAAATCCAAAACTCACATGTCCAAATTCCGCAATAATCTAAATTTTTTTTAACTATGATGCTCTTCCCTACTTACTTGAATCCATAGCCAGGCAAACATGCCCTCTGCTGTGCAACATGAAAATTTCTTTTTTTGGTAATCCAGAACATCCGTATTCTCTTTGTTACAGAAATCTGGAATCTCCACCGATTGTAACAAGGTTATACTAACATACTTATCATCCCATAACTTTTAAACTATATGTTTACATTTAAATTCTCAAACATTTGTTATTCCAATTTTGAATATGATAGTCCAACTATTCCATGAAATGGCTAAATGTGCCAACACTTTCCTTTGTTAGTAATCTTGCTTGTAAATCAAATGATCATGTAGCTCAACAAGATGGGGTTTTCTCAATGTTGTCAAGTCATAAGGGACTAATTATTTGGATAGTGGGCCACATCATTCATCCACCCATTCCATTAATAAGAGGTTCTTACCATGGTTATAATGATACTCTTTTCCATTACCAAAACTCAAAATAAATTAATAATCATTGTTCCTAGACTAAAAAGTGAAGAACCAAGGGGGAATGTGAAGGATGTGACATCAAGGGGATTTGTGGATTCTCTTTGGCCACTTCTGTATGTTTTATCATGTTGCTAAGGTTGTAAATATATCCTTGTAGATCTAACAAAAAATGGGAGTAAGAGTAAACTAAAAGGACACTAAATAAATTTTTGAAGGTACCACTAGAAAGACATTTACCCGTGCTTGAAGGTTGGCAGCTTCTCAGAACATCAAAAAAAAAACACAAAGTGCCATCGATAAACTCCTCCTTTGGATAAAATGCCAAGTGATGCTACTCCTTGCAACTATGGTAGTCTTATGGTTGTCAGCTAAAGTGATGAAATAATGCAATGTCACTAAAATGTGGTTTGGACTTAGTTTGAATCTTGGAAAGAAGGGGTAATGGTTATTTAACCATTGATAACATGCAAGGATTCATTATGCCTTTGGTGAGACACCTCACGTCCCAATTTATGCAATCCCTTCTACCATCTATCGCATCTCGTTGTTAGTGTAATCCTAGCTTGTGGTTTTATATAACATAGAGATTTTTCCTCAACATGGTGCTTTTAACATGTGTGTTTTTTCATAGGTATGTGTTTCATTAAACCCCTTTAGTACCTACAGACATTTTTAGGTGTGCTACACAAGGACATTATGGGCTGGAGCTTACTTTGGGGAGGATCCACTTGTGTAGCTATTGTAACTTGTCCTTGCTTGATACAACGACATCATTCTTAATCCTCCAAGCATGTAACTATCAACTTTCATGCTTTCCCTTATCATGTAATTACTCTATTCTATAACATTGGTATAATACCCCTTTTCTTGCATTTTCTAAAGCTTTTAACATTGACAACTACATCTTCTAAGACTTCTAGTGCCTAAATTTGATTTCCTACTTACCCCAAAAATATGGACCTAATCTTGAACCTTCCAACCAATCATAGAGTTTTGTTTTCCATGCTCAATTACCCCATTTAATGCATATTCTTAGACGTTGATATCAACTACCTGATATGGGCTTGACCTCAGCATTAAATACCTGATATCGAGTACCCGGTCTTGGGTTGTACAAAACCTATATATATGATCCTCACATTGCTCAAACTTCATTCTCATCATTTGCAACTAGGGGAGTTTTTCAAATTTTCTCTTATAACTCAAAGCTTTATGTAACCAACTACAACTTATGATATTTGGCTCTCTACCATTCTGATTTACATGTCATTTGAACTTGTTGGAACCTAAAGTGTTCACATTAGTTGTGGCGTGGTACTTGTGTAAGAAATTTGCATCATCTTTCCAAAATTTGCTATCACCCAGAGAATATTATAAAGGTAAGAGTGTTAAAAACCTTAAGATTTATAATGGACAAGCAATTGCATTAATGCCAAAAACCTTAATTTCTCCACCCAAGGGACCATAATTGTCATAATAAGCCACACATAAGGAAAAAGGAACCAATTGTGTAAGGTCATATGATGAGATAGACATTTTTTTGGCATTTTTCTGAAAATTTTTCTAATTCTACAATCATATGAACTAAATAACTTAATGAAACTAAGGCCATGACTAAGGTATACACCTATTAATGATACATAATAACATCTTAGTAATGTTCAATCTTTCATTGATTGCAAATGGCGCCAAAAAGAGGAGCACAAGGAAAACCCTCATAGCGAGCATCCAAGAACCCATGAGGTGGTTGAAGCTAGCAAGGAAAGCAAGCTAAGAATGAGTAGGAGGCCCAATCCTTCAGCATTCATTAAGAGGCTCCTGTTATTGGGTAGTTGGTCTAAGGAGAGGTTGCCTAACCCCAAGTTCATGTGCAAGGGCAACATCTCACATTGTCCATGGAGACATTGTTCATGGAATGCCTTGAAGTAATTCAAGAAAAATCCATGTTGACCATGGTCATCATGGAGATGAACTTTGGCCCATTTATGGAGTTTACTCTAAAAGTAGTTCAAACACAACGTTAGGCATCACCATTGTGGCCTATTCTTTCATATAGCAATGAGTGATATCTTGGTGAAACATACTAATTCTGGCACAACAAAGATGAAAGTACCACCATCAACATTTGTGGAGTAAATGTGTCATTCTTAATCAAATAAATTTTTGAAGCTCTTAATCTACCAAATGAGGGGGCTAAGTTAGCCCATCTATCCATGAGATCTGACCTTGACACTAAAAAATTGTGGTTGAGGCAAGCATATGGTAAAGATGACAAAACATATAATGAATTAACTCTAGAAGAGAGGACCTATTTCAAGATAGGCACATATCATCTCTTTCTCACCAAAGGGCTCAACCAAGTTTCAACATATGTGACTAGAGGAAGCATCATACTAATGGGCAAATACATGGTCAACCTTCCCCACTTGTATTATGTAGAAATTCAAAGGTGGTTTGAAGAAAAGAAGGTAGGGAAGCCCACACTTCCATTTCCTTACCTAATTTGAAAGTTGTGTAAGTATGCTGGAATCTTGGAATACACAAATGATGTCCCTAGGAGGGCTCAAAATGCTTCCTTTGCTAAATTACTTAAACCAGAACCACTAAGGAAAGACCTTGGTGAGGAACTAGAATCAAAGAAGAAAGCAGAATTGGAAAAGGATGCAAAAAAGGAGCTTGACCAACATCACAAAACACAAGTTCCACCACCACCACCATAATACTATAGGTTGGTAATAAGCCATTTGCAGAAAAATACTAAAACACTTAGTTGGAAAAGTAGAGAGGAATCCAACCTCTTTAGAGTCCTCAACAATGTAATGTAGCCCACTATTTCTGTAGATCCAATAAGGGGGGAAATCTCATTGCAATCAAGAGGAGAATCCCAATGGTCACATCAAATCTTTAGTAATGCCACATCCTTCCAAGTGATGCTTGAAATAGGAGAAGTTTCCATGTTAGTGTTGATGTAGCATCAAGATGCAATAGGTGCAGTAAAGATGATAACAGATCACATTAAAGAGTCTTTGGATGTTCTTGTTATGCCTCTAGTTGATTTGACTAGGACCAGAGATGTGAAAATGCTCACTAATACTTCGATGAATCTTTTAGATCATGAGGATGTGTTAGATTGATTGTTGCAGATAGGACAAGTGATGACCACTCTGTTCAACATCCCCAATGATGTCACTATAGCACAATCAAACCTCATCACTACCAAAGAAAAGTTGGTCATGGGTGAGACCAAGGTAGAAAAAGTGAAATTGGAAGTGCAATGTTTGCAATGAGAGCTAGTTGCCCTAGGAGCTTAATGATGTGATCTTGCCTAATTTATTATGCCTAACCAACTAGACTAATTCAGAAAAAAGTAACTAACCAAGCTAACTGAGGAGAAAAAAGTTGTAGAGCAAGAAAAAAGAATGCCTTTGCTATTAATGCATAATCTTATGCTCACAAAAAGGCATTAGCCACCATGCAAGAAGAGAATAAATAGTTCATTGTAGAGAACTCACGATTGACCACTATTGAAAAAAAGAAAGAATGCTCTCGAAGAAAGTGTCCATCAGTTAAGAGAACAATTGATGAGGGTCAACTAGGATATTAGCAAACCGGCCCAAGAAAATAGAACCCTCTCAATGGAGGAGGTCTGTGCCATTTGATAGAAGTCCACAATTGAAATAAGTGTGTGGCAGAATAAGGCCAAGAAATATGAAAAGCTAAAAGAACACTTCCAAGACTAAGTACGCATGATCAAGTAGCTAAACAAAAAAGAAATTTAGATAGCTAAGGCCCACATTGGGACCATGTCAACACAAAATCTTGATTGGCAACCAATTCTGGATAGTTATGCACTAGTCCATTAGGTGTAAGTGAAGAACAAAGACCTATAGATCAAAGATTTGAAAGAATACATGGCATCGGATAACCTCAGATTGCCAACCTTTCCATGTTAACAACAAGTTAGGCTAGAAGCAAGTTGGAGAAATAGGTAGCGACCACTTATGCATTATACAAGAAAGAGTTTGCAAATAGAAAAGCCACTCTACAGAAACTTCACATTGCAAACTTAGAACTTCAAGTGGTTAAAACCCACTACCATGGACAAAAGGATGTCACTTCAGACCTAGCCAAGAGACTCATAGATTATCATGAGTTTAAAAAAAAGGCCAAGGCATTTGAAGAGGAACAACGGTAGTTTACAACCTAGTACATGAAGGCTAACAAAATGTTTTCACAACTACCATATCCTTGGGATGTGCCAACACCAACACACATTAGTTTAGTAGCTTGGATAGTACATGATCCAAGGATGGAAGAAGAAAAGTTGCAGGAACTCCTCAATTATTACAAATTTCAAAAGCCTAGCAACAAATGGAAGTGATCAATGGAGGAGCCATCACCTCTAAGAACTACATGAGCTTCCCNGAAATAATGTCGGATATCCGATATTTTCTCCTTCGTGCCAACCTATAAATACAACACTTGGATGCATGGTTGGGAGGGATTTTTAGTTTTAGATTTCAGTTAGCCTTTTCATAGATTGTTGATTTCTAGTTTTGTTATTCCCAATGCATGCTTGTAGTGTGATGTTTGTAATCGTATGCCATTCTTATTCAAGTTTGATGTACTTGAACATGTTACATGACCAAAAATAAAGATCGAGATTGCCTCCATCATTGCAACATCCACTTAGATTTATTATTGATTTAATCATTTAATTATTTATTATTTTCTTTAGTTAATGTTTCCATTTATTTCTATTCACTATTCCTATCATTAATTGGACTTAATCATGACTGCTTACGTGTAATTACTTCGTAACATAGTAGTGTATTTTTTGGTGAGTCCAGTGATGTACGCTTGGTAATTCCAGTAGTGGTTATACAAAGTCCAAGGCATATGCTGATGATTAGGAATGGGTACTGATCACACATAGGCTAGTTTAGGTTTTAGTTCCCATTATTCATTAGATTAATTAATTTATCTCTTTATTGTCATTAGCAGTAGCATAGGATTAGACAACATCACATGCCTCACTTTGGACTAAACCATACATGACAAAGCTACCACTAGTCCAAGTGGAAAGACAACAAACTATGATCAAGGCATAATGATTTAGATGCATAACTAGTCCCATCCATAGAATTTTACCATATTGTGCATAAATTCTTGTGATTCATATGGCTAGGCATAGGGGTACCTCACTGCTCATCATTGTACTATACTTCTTTTTTCTTTCTCTTATTCCCTCCCCTCATGTATTTCCATTCTTCCCTATATTCAACATTAGTATGTCTAAATGAGTGTCTATTTTCCAATGTAGTGAAGAAGTATTAAGTATAGAGTGGTGTAAGAAGTGTGAAATCTAAATATGAGTGAGCTAAGAAAGAGGTTAGTTCTATGGATCTATCCATGTCCCACTTCTATGACACACCACCCCACCATTGGTATATTGACAATGTCCCTAACATTCTTTCCCTACTTTTTTATTGCTCTCTTTTTTTTACTTTATACTAACTCCTTTTCTGTTTCTATCCCTTTTTCTTTCCTACTCTACATTGGTGAGGACAAATGAGTATCTTTTCTTTACTTAAGTGAGCATGTGATTAAAAGAATTAAGTGAGTTAGAAAGTGCTCTATTTACATTTTCTCTGTGCTTCATGGGATCTAGCCATCCCTCACTTCTGTAGCATAACACCCCATCATAGGTGTATTTGTGATGTCCTAGATTTTTTTTCCTATCATCCCACTATGTCTAATCCTCTTGTAGGTACCTAACAGCTCATGCATTTTCTTGATGGATTCTTCTTTAGCTCTTCAATAGTATCCATCAATAGGGGCAATGTTGCACTCACTTTGACTTTTCTACCTAATTTAGAGACATGGGTACATTCTATGATTGTTTAGTGCTTAAGGACATCTTTAATAGTTTGAATTAATATCCTAAATCATCTAGAACATAGTTTCTGGATTTCTATCTTCAACTTACTGGAAATAATGTTTTGCATTATTAGTAGTGTCTTTTTTATTCTTCTTCTAGTTTTAAGGTCCAATGTCAGCTTCAATGTTGATTCTATCTCTAATTTTTGACATCTAGCATTAGATCTACTTTTGATTTATAGTGTCAAGTCTACCTTTTACACCAAATTAGCTCTTCAACATCCAGCATTGATCCCTACATTCAACATTTGATGTTAGCTTTTACATCTATATATCAATTCTCCTATATATACTCCTAGAACCTTCTAGAAGATTTTGTGGATTCATTGCATTGTTTCCACACAATATATGAGGCATTTTAATCTATAAATAGGATGATACCTCTAAACAAAAAGGGTTTAGCTTTTTGGTTGGTTAGCATCTAACATTTAACTTCACCGAGCTCCTAGAGATCATTTGAACACTCGCAGTCATCTCTGCTAATTATTGTAGTTAGCATTCTTTATGATTGGTGATTCAAAAATATCTTCTTAAAGTTACTACCTATATGTACAATAACTACCCTCTTTTTCTCTCTTTCTTTTCCCTATTAATGTATTGTATCCCCTTTGTTTTTTCTTCCTAACACATAAAGAAATCACTTAGAATTAGGTCAACGCACCAATCTAATCCTTCCCTCTACTTCATCAACTACTATATCATTAGATTTGCATTAGGTACAAACATTAGAGAAAAAATAGTTTAACACATATTCTCATCATATGCCTCTAATCCTTGGTACATATCCTAGAACATGTTTTTTAGGTTTCTAATTTTCTCTTTCCTATTGTAATCCCAATTTTTATCCATTGGCCTTTCTATATCTTGCATCACCTAGTTCTGCTACAAATTTAGTTCATGTTTTCCTACACTTTTCCTTTGTTTAATGCTTTGAGGAATTAGATCTATTTTTCTTTATATTTTTTTGCTAATTACTCTTATTTTTCTAGTCACATACACATTATACTATGTTTTGTTTTACATAGATCTACACTTGATCTTATCGCATTTTCTACTGACTATTTCACATGCTTGCGTTTCTTTATGATTTTAATTTACTAGAATTTGGCTCAAATTGTCAAATTTTATTCTATGATTGATAAGTTCCATTTTTATTTAAGGGAAATTATTCAAAAATTTAGTTTTCCTAAACCATGTGATGGCCATGAGATTAACTAGCTTAATTTCGTGTTAGGTCATGTTGGATTTAATTATTATGATGATTCCTATCACAACAATATAGATAGAGAGAATATAGATTTAAAAATTGTAATTCTCAAGTCAAATCAATGTATCATCTTATAACATAAAATATATATTTTATATATCCATTCATGTAGCTAGCCACATTTTCCTTTTACATTAACATTTAGATTTCATTCTTATTTCTTTTTCAAAAAACACTCAAAAGCATAATTATATGAACAAAGATCAAAATGGGACTAGAGGTCTAATTGTTACATCAATGTCATCAAAGAAAGCTTTGAAACAAAATGGACTAAAGGTCTAGCCATTGCAAGATATCTAGAATCAAAAGATAATTTATGTGGTAATGAAAGCCTAGTTAAAATATGTCATTATGTTGGCGATGTGGATGTAGCAGTGACTGCTTGCATGACAAGAAAAATCTGCATGTAGTGCTCATAGAGAGGTGTGGCTAAGAGTGATTGTAGAATATTGGTAGTATCATTGAAGACTGCAGTCTAGAGAAAGGTAGTGGGATTTAAGTGCTCTGCATCCCAAATATTGATAGCTTGAACATTACAGTATACGTAGGTATATCTTCAGCATGCATGACAACTTCTTGTTAGTTGGCCAAGAAACAAGGTCAAAAAGGGAGTTAGTGGGGAGAAATGAATGATAAGAATTGAATAGGCCTATCAAGACATCATAAACCCAAAACAAGATAATGACATAGGATACAATGTGGTGACATTTAGAGGCTAGTTCTTTAGTTGGTAGAGGATGGGTTTGTTTGTAGCTAGGGCAAAGGGGGTTGGTGGATGTGATAATGGCAGTAGGAAAAGTGAGGGAATGGGTTGTAGGGTGGAGTTGGGTGTCAGCTCATCAAGGGTGAGGTTAATTGTTAGGAGTAGAGTCAAATTGGTGGCAAGACAAGTGTTGATCTAACCACATGTGCATAACCATTAGTAGTGAAGATGCAAAGGAATGGAGGAGGAGGTCATTCTCATTTTTGGTAAAGGATCATCCACTCTCTATAACCATCATTCTAAGATCATTGTATTATAAAATGTTCATAGTAGGAAAATTGCATCTAGGTACACATCTAATAGGTTCTCGTATAGCAAATTCATGCTTCTTAATCCTTGCATTTAACTAGAATATAATATAATGTAATATGATATCATTTATATTTTCCATTTAGAAAAATAATGAGTACACATTGACCATGAGATATAATTCCTAGATTCCAAAAATTCTATTACTACCTCCACAATATCTTATGCAATATCTGATATGAAAGAACCAACTAAAATAGGATATAAATTTTTAGCACACTAAGCTCTTTATGACTCAAAACCTTTCTTTATTACCCATGCTATAGCATTATAGATTGCATAGATATCCTAAGCATTCATAGTAATGGTTGGTCTATTAGGACGAAGAGATATTCATTCAAGAAATATTGTTATCTAAATCTCATAGCTACTAGAAGAATTTCATTAGCTAGAATGACATAGTTAAGGCTTGTCTTACCTTACCTTACCTTATCTTCTATTTATCTTATTCAACATGTCATATTTACATGGACTACTACCCATTATAGACATCATCTTTTAGCTCATCAAGTAAGTCATGCCTTACCCTTTCTTTCCTTGTCAACATGGAGAGTGAAAGATAAAAAATATTTGATGAGTCATGAGTGGTGCTAACATGATGAGTTAGAATATGCCCTTTTTTTATCTATCTTATTCAAATGATAAGATGATTCAACATACACTTTATCATGAGCTATCTCCTATAGTAATCCATGATAACTTATTGCCTTTAGCACCTTCATCATGAGAATTAGATAAGTTGAGTCATTGCCCTTACATTTAACTTGCCTTAGTAATGTGTGTTGACATATACAATCACCTATTAAGATTTGATAACCATACATTATTCATAGAAATTCTATGGAGATTTTTACAATTTTTACTTATGAATATGACTTCCACTACATCTATGTGAAAAGATACATAACACATTGTGCGACTCTAGCTATGTGTTTGTTTATCTCTATCACATGATTATCTTTTAACAATTTGTCATAACAACAATTAAAAAAACATTTGAAAGATACCTATAATAATCTCCTTCTTTTTGTGATTGAAATAAAGATGAAAAGATGATGGAAAACACATATAAAATATTACATTATACACAATCATATAAACATAATTATATTTAAGCACAATCTCAAGAAATATAGAATTTTTTTCTAAATGGTTAGAAAATTAGATTATCAAATAAGAATAGTCAAATAGTATAAAAAATCAATAATAAATAGTTCAGCATATTTATGCATACCATTACAAATACATTCACATAGTGAAGCAAGCATTTATTCAACCATTAAAAAATTATTCATAAAAATAAACACTAAGTCAAGCACATCTAATTAGGTAATAGCTATATCCATAGGAAAGAAGAAATAGACAAACAAAAAACCATAACACAACATTATCATATTAAAATAGTTTCAAAAGACATAATATACTCATTCTAAATTCTTTTAATGTTAAATCTATTATAGAATAGACAAATAATTACAAAAAGATATATATACTAGAATTGATAAAAGAAAGACAATAGTCCCCTATTTTAACATAAAAAAATTATTTTTTATTTCATAAAAATAAGATTTTGTATTATCATATTGTAGGCTTCTCCTAAAGGATCAATATATATGTAATGAAGCTGCCCCCTTTGAACTAATGCAATGTTTCTGTAGGTAAATGTGATGATGTAGAGCTAAATATGTAGTCTACTGATGGACCAAGATTGTAATGATGTATGATAATTCATCTATGAAATAACTATAGGTTCACCATATTCATATAAATCCAACTTGCACATACATAATTAAAGGGGTCTTTCTTATATATAAGAATCTTGATTTTGATAATTATCTTGAAACATGAAAAACAAGAATTTTTTGTTTATATCTCTTTCTAACTAATGTTGCAAGTCATGAATTAATAGACATCTTTACTATCAAGGACATATTTGAAATATATAATTTTTTATGACTTCATAAGACTAAGTTATAAATATGTCTTCAAGGTTAAAGATATAGAAAGAAGAGTTTTTGTACTAGTCCCAAGCATGAAGATCAATCTTATTTATGTTTTTGGATGAGTGTAGTTGAAGAAATATTTAAGATAAAAGATGTCTTTGGTTGGAGCTCAAGATTTCTAGCAAAAATGTTTGGCTACTCTTGAAGACTACTCTAAGAGGACATATGTCCATCCAATGTGCACAAAGTTATGTAAAGGACATATCTATACATGTCTCTATATCTTCAAAACATGTTTATCAAAGTGTTGACAAAAATATCTTCAAGGAGAAAGATATATTATTATTTATTGAAATTTAAGAGCAATAAAGTTTTAGAAAAAATCATCAACCAAGTGGAAGTCATTTAGTCAAAATTCTAACGAGTTGATAAAAGATGTCTTTGAGATGAACGATGTGTTTGCTAAAAGTTTAGTAGAGTACAAAAGATATCGTTAAGATGAAATTCATTTTTTCCAAAGATATCTTTGATGAGGAAAAATGTTTTTTAATAGTTATTTCACTAAAAACCCATTGATTGGACATTTTTCCAATTAAATAAAAATATGGAGTTCTCTCAAGTTGTACATGGAATATCCAGGATGTACATGCACTTAATAAAACCTAAAATCTATTCATTGGCACTAACAATTTTAAGTGCATCTTGAATACTTTATTTTCTTCATACTCTATCAAGTACACATATACAAATGAGGTGGGTGTGTTATTGAGGTGAACCCCACATTATATAAAATCCTTATAAAGGTTTTTCTATCTTGAAACCATAGTTTACAAAAATACATCTATACTATCTACGTTGGAAAACTATGTGAATTAGTGAGTTAATTCTATTTTATATTTTAGATTTGAAGTTTATTTTAATTTATTTCATTTTGCAATGATTTTGATTTGAACTTATTAATCCCCTTTCTAAGTCAACAATTCTTGAGTGGTATCAAAGCTTGATACTTTGTTTAAGCACAACTACTTAAAGTGAATAATGGATATTCCAACATTTACAGCACCATCTCTTTTTGATAGGATTGATTTTTCCTATTTTAAGTAAGAATGCTAGGATTTTATCTTTTTGGTTTTCCTATATGATAAGTTATTAAAATAAAACTTAGATCATAAGGTTAAGTTGAAAGATTTAACAACTTTGAATAAGACATTGAATAATGATATAGACAACATTATGTTAATCAATTATCAAATCAAAGATGGAAACTGAATACTTAATGTAATGATGGATCCAAGTAGATATCCAAAAAATAAAAAGGAAATTAGAAAAGATAAGGACCCAAAAGAATCTTATACTAATACTCAACCAAAAAGGAATAAGACAAAAAGGTTTATTAGATCAATACGAAAACCAAGTATTATTTACTTTCATTATGAAAATTATGAATACCTTCTAATGATAATAGAACTTTTTGCTAAATAAGTTTTCAAAAAAGTCATTGTAAAATGAAAGTAAACTTAAAAAAAAAATCCAAAATGAAATAAACTCACTAATCTTCATGGTTTTCTAACTTAAATATTCCATACTTAAAGAGTAAATTCCTACACACCTTCAAACATGTTGCTCTAAATTATGTTTTCAAGGAGAAATCTTTCAACCTTTATCTCTCCAAATTTTACAACTTCATAGTTGTCATGCTCTATCAACATCGAGAGGATGGAGCTAATCTTTCTATATACTACATCCCTCACTCTTTCTCAAACTATGAGACTAGATATATGGATGCTAAAAATTCCTACTTGAGTCTTCGTTTCGCTCTCTAGAAGTGAATACATTATTGTACCGCCCGAAATCGTCGATCCCCGGCTGGAAGGGAAAATAGAGACCGCGGGATCGCAGGACGAGCATAGATGACCCTACCTTCGCTTGAGGGCGTGCTGGAATGCACGAAGGTAGGGTATCTTGGGTGGTCTGCACGCGGATCAGGCAAGGATTTCCCCGAGCGCCACCGAAGTGTTATACGCTAGGTTATGCGTAAACGGAGCGTAAACAGTGAAACAGATGCAGACAGAGCGTAAGCGTAAAGGGGCGTAAACAGGGTCGAGCGTAAACAGCGTGAACAAATATAGGCTCAGCGTAAGTGTATACAGGCGTAAACAGCGTATACAAGTGTAAAGAGCGTAAGCAAATGTAAACAGCGTAAGCAGGGTGGGCGTATATGGACGCAAACGGAGCGTGAACGTAAACAGGCGTAAACGAAGCGTGGGCCAAATTAATGTAAAACTGCAAAAGAACTTGCAACAAACGTAAACAGTGGATTAGAGAGTCAAAATGTTGTGCACCGGTCTAACGCAGTCGTGTAGGGACATAAGGCAGACGTAAAGCCCCAGTGGATGCAGGGATGCAGCTGGTTGGCACGGTAGACGGAGCGCGGATTGTGCTCGGCGTACAAAACTTCTAGCGTAAGCATAAGCGTAAAGGGGTTTCTGGGCTCTTGTTTGCAGTGTAATTGCTCTAGGTCTGCTCTGGTAAATTTTTGCCGACCTCGAATTTACGGAAAACTGGGCTATTTATAGGGGTAGGGTTACCGGGAAAATCGGACTGGGAGACACGTGGCGTATAGACCAGGCGTTTACAATTTAGAAACATGGTATACGCTGGCCGTATACGCTACAATAGACCGATGTATACGCCAGGCGTATACGCTGGGCGTGGACTTGGATGGATGCTGGCGTATACGCTGGGGCGTGTACGTTGATGGATGCTGGATGTCAACTTGCTTCAATTCTTGCTCCTGTTGCACCTGCTGAGCGTGCATGTGAGGTGTGTATGCTGAGCGTCAGGCATAGACGCTGGGCGTAGACGCTAGCATAACACAGTAAAAACCAGGTGTTTCGATTCTCAAAATTGCCCTGTGTGACTTCAAATGTAGCCAAAGTCGTCTATGGGTCACGGGGATCTGCTTCTTGTCAGACAAATGCTAAACTCAAAATTTTTGTGGTGTTTCATTGGTGAAACACCACAAAAATCTTTAAGTGTTGTGCCAGCATTCACGCCCAGCGTCTACGCCCAACGTTCACGCCCAGCGTTCACGCCCAGCGTCTACGCCCAGCACTCCAACGTACACGCCCCGGTACGGCAGAGGCACACGCTCGACGACAGGATTTCCAATGGCAACATGAAGATTACACCCAAGAGCAAGGATTGAAGCAAGTGGACATCCTTCGGCGTATACGCCCAACATTCACCAGCGTATATGCCGAGCGTACAGCGTGTACGCTCGGCGTATACGCCCAGCGTATACGCCCAGCGTATACGCCGGCCTGTTATATAATGTATACGCCTGGCGTATATCATGTTTCTAAATTGTAACGCCCAGTCTATACGCCACGTGTCTCCCCTTCCGCTTTTCCCGGTAACCCTACCCCTATAAATAGCCCAGTTTTCCACATTTACCGCCCCGGAGAAATCTAGGAGAGCCGACCCAGAGCAATTACGCTGCTGAACCCCCCCCTACTCTTACGCTTACGCTGGAAGCCCCGCATGCTGCACGCTGCACGCTGAGCACAGTCCGCGCTTCGCCTACCGTGTCTGCCAGCTGCATCCTTCCGTTCCCAGGGCTTTACGTCCGCCTTGTGTCCCCACACAACTGCGTTAGACCAGTGCACAAAACTTTAATTCCATAATCTATTGTTTACACTTGCAGCAAGTTTTTTTTACAGTTTTACGTTAATTTGGCCCGCGCTTCGTTTACGCCTGTTTACGTTCGCGCTCCGTGCTCGGTTCGTGCCCGAAGACGACCACTGTTTACGCTCGCTGTGAGTTCTTTTTTAGTTTTACGTCAATTTGGCCCACCCTTCGTTCACGCCCGCTTGCATTTTCGCTCTGTCTCCGTTTGTATACACCCACTGTTCACGCCATCTGCCTGCTTACACCCTACATCCATTCACTGTTTACGCTGTCACGCCCGTACGCTCACGCTGTGTTCATTTCTGTTTACGCTGTTCACGCCCCATTCCGTTTACGCCCGTTATATTTACGCCGTGCATGCCTGATTCATTGCTTACGCCCCGTTTACGTATAACCCAACGTATAACGCTTCGGCGGCGCTCGGGGAAGTCCTTGTTTGATCCACGTGCGGACCATCCAAGGCACTCTGCCTTCGTCCTTTCCAGCTTGCCCTCAAGCGGAGGCAGGGTCGACTGTGCTTGTCCGCATCTCTTTCGGTGTTCGTTACATTCCAGCCTTGCACCGACGATTTCGGTCAGCACACATATGATTAATGAAAAACTAATAAAATATTTTGAAATAATAAAAGTGATAAAAGAGGCTTAACCATGTCTTTAACACAATCCATGATGACTCATCATAACATGTGGGATTGCAAGCTTTAAGAAATAAAAATAAAAATTATAAAATAAGCCATAGTAGAGTTTTAGATCTAGAAAATCAAATTATAAAAAAATTCATAAGGTTTAACCACAACCTTACCATAACCCATGGTGATAGATCATAACTTGACAATGACTCATGATTAGTACTTGTATCCTCACCATAACCCATGATAGAATTTTGGTTTTAGTAGGGAAATAGTAATATATCCTTTCTTGATCTTCAAACTAGTCATAAATAGGGAACATTAGAGAGACATTATAAATATTCCTCAAATAACATAACCATACTTTCAAAATAAGAGAAACGTAACAAAAATGACAATATGAAAATGTCCAAACCGAAGCTAAAATTTTCAAAAATTCATAAAATAATAAACACTTATAATTCAACCAAGTAATCAAAACCCAATTTGATCTATGAGAGAACTAATATAGACAAAAGGATTTAAGACTAATAAATAATACCTCTTCTTATTATTAAGTCCAAATGATAAAATCATAAGTTAATAATGTTTGAA
>MNCI01038104.1:7308-17663 GCA_015680685.1 Gnetum montanum | reverse complement strand
CTTTTGATGAGGCAAGGGAATGGCAAAGTGAGCTTCCCTACTTTCCTCTCTTTGATTTCTTTTAAATTTCTAAGAGTAACAAATGCATCATGTTTGCATTGAATTTCCCCATGAGAATGACATTTCTTCTTGCAGCATAGTTGGAAATTCTATGGAGCCTTCTTGTGGGAAAAATATGGTAGGTTCCAATCTCAAAATATATTTTCTTCCTAGCAGAAAATTCACTATATTCTTTAGCTACTTTGTCATAGGTCCTTTGTAGTCACAATTTCTTTACCTCAATGTCGAATCTTGTAGATATCTATGTAATATTTTCTCTAATGTTGCGAATATTTAGTGCCTTTGTGATTACTTCCACTAAGTAAGGCACTATGACTCCTTCAATTTTTACTATGGCATCATCCTATTTGTTCTTCTAAAATTGGTACACCTCTCCTAAGTACCATTATCCACTACATGATAGAGTTAGCCATAGAGGAGAGGCTTGAACCTATTCTCAAATGTTGACAGGAGCAAATTCCATGAATGATACAAAGTTAAGTTCCACTATAACTATGGATATGATTGATTTCTCCTAAATAGCCTAGAAACATTCAGCTGACAAAGTCAACCACTATCCTTGCTCTAAAGCTAGTGGTACTTTAGCCTCAACTTGTGCATAGTGTTCGATTGTAACTATTTACTGATGGATGCTAAAGGATTCAACCTCCTACTGTGCTTGTGGTGTCTATTATCCAACTTTTCCTCTACCTCTAAGTCTTTTGTCCCTTTGTTGTAAGGATCCTTCTATTATGGGTCTTTTAGAGGCCATATGCAATCATAAAGGATTCATTTGAAATTATATAAGGATTTCAAACAGGTTCCTAATGGTTGAGAGTCCTCTCTTGGATTCTTGGATTTGATCCCAACTTTATCCATATTCTTACTTTATAGCTCTTATTATAATTGTAAAGTTAGAAAAATTTCAACAAAAACCCTTATTCATTGTACTTTTGATTATTATGGCCTCTCAAAATTGTTATTCTCATGTTTATTATGTATTTGAATGGATAGTTAGGATGGATGATTAACTTTATTAGTTCTTATTCAATTATTTGATCAAGATTTGACTATTTGTTCTTATTCTTACCATTAATGTACTCTTCCAGTATTAGAAAAAATTTTACTCAAATTATCCAACTTTGTATAATGCTCTCCTCCACAACTACGTTGATCACCCCATCATCAAAAGGGTTTAAGAATCACACAAATCAGAGCTATGGTGAGGTAGTTATGGAGTTTGAAAGTTTGGGTGCCAAAGGGGTAGAAAAATAGCATAAACTCACCTTCCTTTGAATGTGGAAAATAAAAAATTTTCTAACTCTCCTATGTATTTATAGGTTATTTATATCAAATATCTTGTAAATACAACATCGTAGTTATGATGTATTAGGGCCTTTAACGTCACGAGCATTTACGCGTAACCATATCGTAATTCATGCATGGATAATGTAAGTATGCTACCAATTGATAATTGGTTCGTGATCATTGTATTCTCACATTGAATTAGTGAAGTGCAAGTAGTATGCTTTAACTCCCAGTGAGGCATATGATATCATGATGTTGTGGGCTCAAATTAATTCTAAGTGTTTCCATAACGAAAATGAAAATAAAATCTAAATCTAAGTGATAGAAATGTAGATCTATCTTAGCTTATGGTGATAATCATTTGTTCCTAGCCTGTTGTACACACCCTAGGCTCATGTAATCATTCCTATAATTACCAAGTGATTTCACTACTGAGCAAATCCAGTGAAGTCACTACTGGGCTGCCAAACAATTACACTTAACACTTGAACCCAATCATACTTACTCTGCCTTACCAATAGACATTGAAAAAGTAAAATACTTAGAAAATGTAAAGAACATAATCAAAGTAAACATATTAGAAAATAAAAGTAAACTAAGTGAGATGCTGATATGGTAAAAAACAATCTCGATATTTATTTCTAATCATGAATTGTGTCTAGGTATAATCCACTCAAATAAAGACTCCATACAATTGTTAGTTACCACATTGTGGGCATTCACTTCTAACTCTAACTCTAAGTGTAACTCATGGAAATAAATAGCAAAACATTTGCTAAGTATTGCAAAAACATTATTCATTTGATGCAATAGTGAGTTGGTATTTGTAGTGAAGACCAAGACCCACTACATTGTATCTATGATGATTGATGAGTGGTGAGGTACCCCTACACTCAACCATACAAATACGAGCATTACATGTGATTCAGTCAAACTCCAAGGACTAAGTGCTTATGCACCTTCACAGAACAAGGATGGATTAGGCAATCGTTGTCTTCCCAAGCTTACTCATATGGCACGATTGTATGGTTAAGTAAACTTGAGGTATATGATTTTTATGCTTTTTATGTTTTATGTCCTGGTGCTAAAGAGGGAAGAATTGAATTAATTGAATAACTAATTTAAATTAACTAATTAGCTAGGTCCTAACTAGTCCTAACACTAGCATCCATTCCCACTTTCCGTACACATCCTGAACCAGTGCAACACTACTGGGATTACCAAACGCTAATCGTTACTAGGTTACCAAGTGTTCCACGCATGCTCGAAGTGGTCGTACTGAGTGTGCTTGTTTGTGAAAATTAAAAAATCAATAATAGCAACATTAATTAACTAATGAAAGCATTAAAAAACTGTAAATAGCAATTAAGGGTGAGAGATAAGCTATTCTAAACTTTGCAAGGTTTATCACAAGTTCATCTTTATTTCTGGACACAAGGTATGCTCAGGTACACATTGCTCAAATAAAGATCAGTTAGCTCTATGACTCCTACTGTGGGCACTCAGAAATAATTCTAACTCTAAGAGGAAGAAACAACAAGAGTTTGGGTAAGGGACTAAGAACTCATTGCCAAACCAAATGTGCCAGCCTCTTATTTATAGGAAATGAGATAAGTCTTGATATCAGATGTCTGATATCACTTGGAAGGATCCGATATCGTAGACCCCATATTGTAGATGTGATATTACGGCCCTGATATCACGGCTCATCATACCCCCACGACAAAATGAAAACTCGTACTTGAGTTCCTTACAAAATATTAGGAAGGTATGGGATTACTGACTAAATAACAACTGATGATGACATGGGATGACAGACTCAAACTACCCAGGGAATGAATTGACAAATTTATTACAGCATTGGTGTTCATGTGCATTGTGGTGAACATTGTACATAGATGACATCCAAACCCTAATTTGACAACTTGAAGAGAGAGAGAGAGAAAGAGAGAGAATGAGGTGTGTCGCTACTGATGTCAAAACTATGCACACCGTTGTTCATCCATAGCCACATGTCCAAACTTGTTCCTTGCATAAATTCTCCAGTTCTATTCCATCCTGAGTGCTTCCTCTTATCCCAATCCATTGTTCGTGTAATTGCCATGTGCACACACAACACACTCACGGATTAGCAAGGGTAGATAAAACCCAATGCAACTGATACCTTGCCTCAATATAAAGCACATTAGCTAGGTTGTGGGTATGGTAGATACTGGGTTAGAGGTTTATGAATGATAACTACCCAAGGTGTAGGGGTAAGATAATTATGGAATGGAAAAATTTGTGACAAGGCCCCCACGACTAAGAGAAAATCTCCGGTAGCAATAGGGTGGAAAACTTTAAAGAACAAGAAGGATAAAGGAAATAACAACAGTGAAGCTGATAAAACAAAAGCAAAAATAGATGTCATTGATGGGGTGAATGAGAAATAGTTAATTACAAGAAATGTTGAAGGGAATGAGCTTAACAATTGCACCAAAAAGGAATGCCAATGGGTCCTCCCCAAAGCAGGCTCATGCCCTAAATGCCCTGACAAACCTACAAACCAAAGAGTCTGTAGGCTCTCGGAATGACATATGGAAACAAAGGTTAAGAACTTACCCACAAGAGTCTTACCAAAGACTAACAATGCATCAACCAAGATAGACTCATCATAAAACTAGCAATGAGGTGGAATGTGGAAAGCAATACAGAAAGAGAGGAGAGAATGGAATGGAGTTCCAAAATTAAGGTGGTCTAAACTCCCATGTGTAATATGTGATTAAGGTGACTTAATAAAATTTTGTAGAAATCCATATTCAACTATCCACATCTAGTGACTGGGTATCAACACACTTGACCAACCCATCCTCCCGAAGTAATAAGAATGCATCCACAAAGCCACCACCATCCCAATAAGAGAAGAAGCAAGAAGTGAGAAAGGGCCTTAGTTAGAGGGAACCTTCAAGCATGGGTAACATGTCTTTCTAGTGCCATAACCAGTGCTTGTAGCCCATGTTTCTTTATAATGTCTAAGGGGTGTGCTTTTAATTCTCACTAGTTTTTTTTTCTTTGAATGTGAGAACCACACCATGCAAAGACTTATTTGATTTAGTCAACTCCCTAATATTTAGTTAAGAGCAGGATGGTGGAAGACCTATGAAAAACATCCAAGTACCCAAGAGAATATCTAGCATAAATGCTTCGAATCCCCTTGAGGTCACATCCTTTTCCATCCATTTGAATCTTTCCTTGGTTCAAAGAGTACTAAGGTACCAATTCATTAATAAGTTTACTTAGAAGAGGGATGGTACATTTCCAAAACCAAGGAGACCATAGAGTTGTATGGATAATCGAGTGGCATAGACTCGTTGCCTATTTTATCAAAAGAAACCATATCTTAGCATCAACATTGAAAGTCAAAGGCAAAAACCAAACATTAGCAATCAACATTTATTATAATACAACCCACGATCGTGAGCACTTATTATGTGATGAATAAGAATAAATCAAACAAAGAAATAGTAAAAATGTTAACAATGGTATAAAACAAAAATAAGTAAAGATGAAAAATGTGTAAAACAAAAAAAAAAGGCAAAGGAACTGAGGGCTTAGAATGGTTAGCATTGGTGGCCATCTCCCCCATGACTGAATTGGAAGGAGGAGATCCAAAATAATGAGCAAGGTTGTCCACTAATAGAGGTAGTATTAGTACTAGCTATTTTAGGCTCATGGAAGCATTTGGTTTGCTAGATATTGATCAATTACTTCTTATTCAGGCTTTCAAGTTTGTAGATCATCATGGCCCCTGAAGGAAAATTTTCATGAATGATATAAGGTCCTTGCCACAGCATTTGAAATTTAGTTCCTTGTGGTACATGTGTGGGATTCCAATAAAGAACCTTATCTCCTAGTTGGTATTTGACTTTCCTAATCCTTAGGTCATGACATTGTTTATTAAAGGCCTTGTGCTATTCATTGGATGATAGGATGGCTAGTTGATTCTCATCTAGCAAGTTAAGGTTCATTAACTGTTCTTTTTGTGCTAGATTGAGGTTAAGGTTAAGGTCACATGCTATGGATAGTGTATGAAGCTCCACTTGAACAGGAAATGTCGAAAGTTTACTGTACACTAACTCATAGGGAGAGCAGCCTATAGGGAGTTTCCATGTGTAGTAGTATGCCTAGAGAGCATCATTCAGTTTGGTGGTCCAGTCTTCCCTATACTTGCTAATGGTTCATGTCAATATTTTTGTGATCTCCCTATTGGTGACTTCGGCTTGACCATGCACTTGAGGATGATATGGTGTAGTCAGTTTATGCTTAACTCCTAAGCATTGCAGTAACTCTCAAAAAGTCACACTTGTGAAATGTGTACCATTGTCAGAAATAAGTGCACAAGGCATACCAAACCTATTTATGATTTGTTGTTGAACAAATCATACAGCGGTAGATGATGTACAGTTTGTAACAGCGGCTACTTTTGCCCACTTGGTAAAATAGTCAACAGCAATAATAATGTATGCTTTTCCATTAGACATCGGTCTAATAGGCCCCATAAAATCAATTCCCCATATGTCAAAGGGTTCTAAAGGTTGAATCCATTGTTACGGACCCTCCATTCTAGCAGTCATTCCCCCATCACATTGGTAATGCTCACAAGATTGGATAAAATGATAAGCATCCCAGAACAATATAGGCCAATAATATCCTACAAGCAAGATTTTAATGGCTGTTCGTCTCCCATCGTAATGACCCCCACAAGAACCCTCATGAGTCTCTTAGAGAACTCACAATTGATCTACATCGGGAACACACCATTGGACCAAACCATCGAAACACACCTTATAAAGGTGCCCATTGATTTCCATGAAATATTTAGCTCGGCGAAGAAACTGCTATGTACAAATATCTTATAGCCCAATACATAGTGCCTAAATTTTTCTAGTGCAAACACCACAGCCATTAACTCTTTTTCCATTGTGGTGTAATTGAGTTGTGCACCAGTGATACTTCAACTTGCATAGTGGATGTAATAGGATCATTTTTGGTCATCTAACTGTGTAAGTATGGCTCCTAAGGCAAAGTTGGATACATAATTCATTATGTGGAATGATTTGGACCAGTCAAGAGCTTGTAGAATAGGTGTTTCTACAAGCTTCTATTTTAAGGTTTGGAAAGCTAGCTCACATTCCTTGGTCCATTCAAAAGGTACGTCCTTCTTTGTTAGTTCTACTAAAGGTTTTGCAATCCTTGAAAAGTTTTCAATGAAGCATCTATAATACCCAGTATGTCCAAGAAATGATCAGATGTATTTTATAGTTTTAGGTCACTGAGTGATTCCTTGGATGACCTTAATCTTTTCAGGATCTACTTCTATCCCTGTTTATGAAATCTTGTGCCCTAATACAATGCCTTCTTGGACCATTAAATGGCTTTTTTGCTAGTTGAGCCTTAAGTTGGTTTCTACACATCGTTTCAGTACTTTCTCTAGTAAGATAGCTCTAGCTTAGAAAAGAAGAAAAAAAATTGGATTAATGTTAAGTTATCTCAAACAAGATAGCTCTAGTTACACCTAATGGCCTTCCTAAAATTGAATTCCAATCATGCACAGCTCTAGCATTATCATGCTATAGTAGAGATAATTAACTTTATTCCTAAGCAAGAGCCAAATTTCTAAAAATTTTAAAATTACAGAAGATTCTAATTCTTTTACACAATCCTTAACATTATCTTAATGCCTAATTATGTATCAACCATGAACCAAAAGCTCCAAAGTTGGAAATAAAACAAAAATATAATCTACTACACATGCACAATCACATATATGTTTGGGACAAGACAAAAATAAGAGGTAGCATACCAAGGAATATACCAAAAGTCCACAAGTCATCCATACAATCTTTATTTAGCTCCAAAAATAACGTTGATGCCTTAAATCTAGTTGCAGCAACGTGCAATAGAAAATTTGAGAGAAAAAACGCTAAAGAATAAAGGGTTTGAAGCCTACCTTAGGCATTTTAGAAGGGAAGAAAGTATTGAAGGTTAGATCTAGTGGTTATGCTCACAATGGCAGCTTGCCTCAACTCTATAATGTGTCATGTGATGCTTTATGGTGCAAAATGAGGTTTCATTTTGTGGAATGTGCTTGTATTTTTTTTATTTTTAATCAGGTTGTAACAGACTACGAGTTGCAGCTCGTCACAACATGAAAACAAAAAAATTTAAAAATTTGAAGTTGCAACCAACTACGAATCGCATTTAACCACACTATTTTAAAATCCAATAGAATAACATTACAGTGTCACAAGATGCAAGTTGCATCTGTCTGCATGTCCAAAACCCACAAACATGAATTCCAAAATGTGATACACTATGATTTGTAATCTATTATAGGTGCCAAACTTCAATAAATTGAGCTTTCAAGGTGATTGTGACACACATTCAGGCTTGCAATGGGACTCTAAGCAATTGTGAGTTGTAACCTCCCATATTTCCTAGTTCAAAATAATTCTACAACAAATAATAAGAAAAAGAAAATAGAAAATTGAGTAAAGAAAAAAGAAAACAAAAACAATGAAGAAAAACTTTGTAATAGAAGAATAACTAAGGTGTTAGTGCTTGGTAAATATCAAGACATTGGGTAATACCTTAAGTAAATTACTTTCAAAAGAATAATACAAATACAAGGCACTGCTAGGTTCAAACATTCATGAATCATTGTTTATCAACTTATTCATGTCTTATATCACTACACCTTCCAAAAATACATAGTCTTCCCTACTCATAGTAGTTGTTGGTGATGGAGACTCTTTATGCATCAACATAATAATCTTATTTTATGCCTATGAGCAAGAGATAACTTTAGCATCCAAAACATCTTATTACCTAATAATTCTCTTTTTTTCTTTAGTAATTATGGGATTACTATGGTACCATCAAAACATGGTCCATAAATAATGAAAACTTTGCCCCTAGTGTAGTTCCATAGTTGCAATAGGACAAGATGACTATTAGAAAAACATTCTGAATTCTGTACACCTACTATAGGTTATGATTTTTTATTGCACTGCTATCAGAATATGGTCTGTAAACAACGAAAACTTTGCTCCTAATATAGATTCAATTCCTATGCAAGTCACCCCTCATGAGTACCCCCATGGTTCATGTTTAATATCCCATGACATCTCTTATCCCAAGTGATGAGTGGCGAGGTACCCTTACACCCAATCATATGAATCACTAAAGTGTTTACGCGTGATCTAGTTGAATTCCATGGACCTATAGTTCTCTAGTGCACTAGCTCTTCTAGAAAGTGAAATGGGTGTTGAGAACATTCATTGTCTTCCCAACTACACTTGTGAGGCTCGAGGGTATGGTTTAAATGTAATTAAGGTATATGATTTTTCTTATTTTATATTTTATAATTTTGATCGCCTATAACAAGAATGTCAAGTAATTTAAGATCTAATTCACTTGCTGCCTAGCTAACCTAACACAAGTAACTGCCCCACTTTCCTAGACACATCCTGAACACATATAGCACTGCTAGGCTACCAAACGTTAAGCATTGTTGGGTTACCAAGCACTATATGAATGCTCGAAGTGGTTGTGCTTGTGTTCATTAATTGCTGGAAAGTAATTACCTAACTCAAATGCATTAAAGTAAAGTGTATTAAAGAAAATATTAATCTATTCTCAGTGCTGCAAGGATTGTCAAAAGAGTTCATTTTATTCCCATTACATTATTGCGCTTAGGTACATCAATGTTCGAATAAAGAACCGTACACACTTAAACTCCTTCTACGGGCACTTAAAAAATATTCTAACTCTGAGGAAAATAAACTACAAGAGCTTTGCTACTTTGACTAGAAACTAAAAATTTCCCTCCAAATTAGGAGCCCAAGCACTATATTTATAGACCAGTGTATACCCCCCGATGTTGTAGCCCCGATGTCACATCAAGACCCCAACATTGCACCCTCAACATCACCAAGTTCCCAATTAAGGAAGACCCAAAGCCTCAAGTTTGTCATGAGATAACATATTTAGTTAACAATATGGCTAGTATAATCTAAGAGAATTTAATTACTTTCCAACTGAAAAGGTAACAAATTCCATCCATAATCCAACCTTTGTTCTATTTATAATGAAATATAAAAGTTTTAAAAATGTTTCAAAGATAAAAGTTCCCAAAAGTGTTAGATGCATTATCATAGGAAATTGTTGTAGCTTTTCTAGGAGATTGGTGTATTATGTGCTTGTTGTGTATGTGTACATGTGCCCAATTAATTTAGTTGCGTAATTAATGCTTATGGCAACACCAATGCCTCTAATCATTGGCTAACAGGTTGTGTGCTCTATGTTGTGAAATAAGTACAGTCAGTTTTCTAGCGTAGTCCACCTTGAGTTTGTCCTCCCTTTCCTATTGGGACTCTCAGGTGGTCCAAACAGTGTTTTCTAAGGATAACAACATTACGCATAATGCCATAGAATTGATAACTAAATACATGTCATTAAATTCTCAAGTTTAATAAAAAAATTATGTTGGTTATCTATCTCGTAAGTAGATATAGTTATAGAGTTTCACCTCTAAATAGCCTGTAGGACTCTTGATTTGAAAACTCCAAGTCATGGGTTTGATTCTAGTGAGCAAAGTTGAGTTATAAGGTTGTAATTGGATTATATATCTTATTACAACTAGTTTAGCTATACATACATACATTAATATATATGTATCCATTATTCATGGACAAGATTTTGCATGCTCACACACATGTGCTTCACCCGATAAAATGTGCTCATTAGTAAGGGAATTCCTAGTGGCATATTGGGAGCATCGTTTGATCTAGCTCAAGGTAGTGGATTGTCAATCCACCATGGGAGGGTTTGCTCCATTTTGGGTGGTAGTGGGTTTACTCTCCTACCACCCAAAATGAGACCAAACCCAAAATGCATGTAAGTTGACTAGGTGTAGTGTAAAACAATTTAGGCTAGGTTCATTATTTTTATTTATCCAAAAAAAAAAA